>SCLH01000640.1:10360-24925 GCA_004367855.1 Oikopleura vanhoeffeni | reverse complement strand
AAGCCTACTCCCTCCCTGATTTTAAAAGATAGAGAATATTTATAGCTTTTAATTGACCACAGATAACGTGAGGCAACCCGTAGTTCAGTTTACTCAAAAATTTCATCCGGCGCTTAAATAAAGTAAAAAACTGTTTTGCCTTATTTTGAGTGCCCTCGGGGAAAATACTACTCCCTCCTGGATTTTGACGGCAAAACCTAAAAACTGTTATGTATAGATCTAAGGATACGCCGCAAAACCCCAAGTTCGACAATTGCATTTTTGTATCTCGTCTTTTTGGAACCCGCGATCAAATCTCAGAAATTTCCATAAATTTGAAAAAAAAATCACACTGAATATGTTTCCAATCGCGATAAAAATACTTTTTTTATGACAAATGAATAGAACAGACATCTGAATCAACTATCGTATATTTTTGTCCATATTTTATAACATGAAAAAACATTTATATAAACTAATCGAAACAGATGATGTGCGTAACTGTTCTATCGAGTCTTTAACTCCCGTAGTGGCCAACAACTCTGGACCCGTAGTGTTTGTGCACCATCCGTGGTGTTGCATTTGAATCAAGCATATAACCGACGATTCATTATCACATACTATATTTTTTCAATGATAATAATATTATACAAAGAATTTTCTACTGTCCTATAAAAACAATTTTTTAAAAAAGTTATAAAAAGTCATCAAATGTGAATAAGAAAATTAAAAACTCTCTCATTTTCGCCGATTCTGACAAACAAGTGCATAAATAACACGAATTTAAGGCGTTAATTTGACATTTAAAATTTGAAATATTAAACCGTCACCCAATTTGGGTATGTATATCTGCAAAAAAATTGAATGTTTTGAACAAAATTCTCTAGTAAAATGACTCTTAAATTTTTGTGGACGATTTATTTCTCTCTTCTTTCTGTCGCCTACGCATTCTTATGTATCCTTATTTCGGAAGTTTGGACTTCTAGAACTGCTCTATTTAAACCGGAGGCCAATTTAAAATGCAATAAAGTCTTAGAAATTCGTGACGATTCTTTTAAGGGGTCTTCCACGTGATTTGAGTACTTTTAATAAAAAAACATAGTACAGTAATTTGAAAAAGTACTCAAATTACGTCAAAAAAATTCCAGGGTCAACTTCAACACGTTTTTAAGATTTTTTCACATTACACCAAAGTCCGAATAAAATCACGTGACGAAATAATCCACAAAAATAAGGTTTGGAATATGTCATAAATTATCCTTATTTCTCGAAAAATAAGATCAACGTTGAGACTATTTTATGTGAATGAATAGTTATTGGCCAAAATTTTCGGCGTAATTTGATCACATTTGTTTACTTGAACCAAAACCTTATTTCCGATTTGAAGGTCACGTGATCGTTTTTGGACTTTGGTGTAACGGGAAAAAGTCTTAAAAAGCTTCTAAGGAACCACTTCACTTCTTTCAAAAATTGATTTAAGCAATTTTGAAAAAAAACAGTACTATTTATCAACCTTATTCCTTAATATACGGTCACGTGATCATTTTGGGCTATGGTGTAATGGAAAAAAAGTCTTAGAATTTTTTTTGTATCCCGCTCAAAGGCTTTTTTTGATGATTGAAATTTTTTTTTGCAAAAAATAAGTACTGTAATACAGTAAAAATTTCGAAAAAAAAAGCACAACACGTCAATTATCCAAATAGTCGATCTATCACTTTAAAATTTTATTTTACATGATTAAGGGCCTACATTGCGATTAAAGGCCATTGCATCACGGATGGTGCAAAAGACACTACTGGGAGTTAAATTGCGACCAGTACTCCCGATAATTTAGCTTAAAAATCTTGATTGTTTTGTGAAGAGGTGCGTATAACTTTATGAGTCTAGTAACTTATAGTAGCTATAAACTATTATATTGTTGCGTTTCACTTTTGGCAGCCCACGATAAGGCCGACTACAAATCATCCACAGTATATTATAACAGATAACGACGATTTTCTCGCAAATCTGGCAATTATATTTTTGAGACCTTTCATATTAGTGTTTTGATTATATAGTTAAAAATATTAATAGATCTAGGCGACAACATCATTGTTTCAAACATTTTTACGGAATTTCAATCCGTACCGAAGATTTCACATGGAACTCTTTTTAAAGTGAATGATGAAGAGGTAAAAAATACGGCGAAAAGTTAGTGTTTTTAATGCAGAAAACATTTTTGACCAAAGATCTCGATACATTTTCAAATGCTTGTGAATTTAACTAATTGAAATTCCAAAAACACTCTCAAGTTCCAATAGATAGAGAAAACTGATTTCAAAAGGCTGAGGAAGTGATTATACCTTGAATATCAGCTAAAGCTAGCGATAACAAGCACTAACATAAATAAGTGAATATTTTTTCTCCAACAAATATTTTTTGTAGAAAAATATGTTTGTTATCACAAATGCACGCTATCAGAGTCTAAGCTTGAAAAAAAGCTTTTCCGTTATCACCATTTGTTGATATAGAGATTTCTATCTTAAAACCGAATTCCTAGCTAACCCCCCCCACCAAGGATTTGTTTGGCCACTAAACAAAAATGAAATATGCGACAAAATATAAGTCAAGGAATAAAAGTCTGGAAAAAGGCGAAACTCATATATATATGTTAGAATGTCTGTTCTAAAAATAATCAAGAAAAACAGCGGAGAAATACAAAAACTTAATTCATTCGTTACAAATATTAATTCAAGCAATCAAAAATTGACAAAATTTTGGATTTATTTAAAAATAACCTTTGATTAATAAAACATAAATCTAATCAGACCAAACTAAGACGTAGCTCAAATCCTTTTGCGTCGATTCCTAAAGAAATATAATTGTGAAACCAACTGTGTTTTCTAGAACTAAACATAAATAATTATAATTTCAAATTTTGGATGCAAAAGTATAACCTTTCAACTTCCTTATGCAAACAAAATGAAATTCCAACTGTCATGGGCTTTCTGTAAACAACGTTCAAAGGGGACATATCGGCTCGTGTGCATTGGCGGAACTGTTTTTATATGCGCAAAACTTGTCAGTCGCAAGGTTAAACCCTTTGACAAGTTTTTCGTGAAAGTTCCGCAGCAGAACTTCCAAAATCCTTGGAAGTTCTTTTTACTGATCTGGATTATTAACAGGTGGATTATTAACAGGTGCTAGATTATTTCACAGTTAATAATCACAGACTATAATATCACATATCATCATAATCACATTATGTGAGACGATTTGAAATAATAAATTTCAAAACTCAAAAATGGGTATCGATGTTTGTAAGCTATCTTAAAGAGATTTTTTTCTGGTCATTTTAAGACCCAGGATTTTTTTTGGATTTGAGATTTTTTTAAAAAAAAAGTTGTTTTTTAAAGGTGCTAAAAGTGACCTTTTAGTTCTCGGGTTCTCACGGGAGTTAAAATAGCGGTATCACAAATAAAATAAGCTGACTCGACAGCGAAGGGTTTTCTCCAGGGGAGTTTTTTATTGCAACGTTATCGGATGTACCGGCTAGTCCAAATTAATCGGTAAAGTATAGCTTGCGGTACCGGAAGTGACATTTCAATGATTTACATGTACCAAAAGATGCGCAATTATCGGTTTTCTGAAAACGGTATTATGAACTAGGGGTCATAAGTGAACACAAAGTGCCGCTAAAATTTATAGAGTCGGTGTCTAGTGTACCCATTTGGGTACGCTAAGCACGCCCGTGCTTTCCGTACCCAAATTGGTCTGCATTATTTTTTTTTATTCAGAGACTTATCTGCGAAAGCTTGTTTTTTCATGCACTAATTGTGACCACTTGGAGGCTCCAAAATTTTTTTCATGGTCGGAATCATTCTTCTTGAGAAAGTTTGACCCCATAAACTCATAGAATCCAGGCTAAGGGTGTTAGTTTTGCAGATGAGTCTCCCGGTACTGACTCTACTTATGCGGCATAAGTTATGCCTATTACTGTGCTTCAGTGCAGTCGGTGAAATTCCNACAACGTTCAAAGGGGACATATCGGCTCGTGTGCATTGGCGGAACTGTTTTTATATGCGCAAAACTTGTCAGTCGCAAGGTTAAACCCTTTGACAAGTTTTTCGTGAAAGTTCCGCAGCAGAACTTCCAAAATCCTTGGAAGTTCTTTTTACTGATCTGGATTATTAACAGGTGGATTATTAACAGGTGCTAGATTATTTCACAGTTAATAATCACAGACTATAATATCACATATCATCATAATCACATTATGTGAGACGATTTGAAATAATAAATTTCAAAACTCAAAAATGGGTATCGATGTTTGTAAGCTATCTTGTAGAGATTTTTTTCTGGTCATTTTAAGACCCAGGATTTTTTTTGGATTTGAGATTTTTTTAAAAAAAAAGTTGTTTTTTAAAGGTGCTAAAAGTGACCTTTTAGTTCTCGGGTTCTCACGGGAGTTAAAATAGCGGTATCACAAATAAAATAAGCTGACTCGACAGCGAAGGGTTTTCTCCAGGGGAGTTTTTTATTGCAACGTTATCGGATGTACCGGCTAGTCCAAATTAATCGGTAAAGTATAGCTTGCGGTACCGGAAGTGACATTTCAATGATTTACATGTACCAAAAGATGCGCAATTATCGGTTTTCTGAAAACGGTATTATGAACTAGGGGTCATAAGTGAACACAAAGTGCCGCTAAAATTTATAGAGTCGGTGTCTAGTGTACCCATTTGGGTACGCTAAGCACGCCCGTGCTTTCCGTACCCAAATTGGTCTGCATTATTTTTTTTTATTCAGACCAATTTGGGTACGGAATTTCACCGACTGCACTGAAGCACAGTAATAGGCATAACTTATGCCGCATAAGTAGAGTCAGTACCGGGAGACTCATCTGCAAAACTAACACCCTTAGCCTGGATTCTATGAGTTTATGGGGTCAAACTTTCTCAAGAAGAATGATTCCGACCATGAAAAAAATTTTGGAGCCTCCAAGTGGTCACAATTAGTGCATGAAAAAACAAGCTTTCGCAGATAAGTCTCTGAATAAAAAAAAATAATGCAGACCAATTTGGGTACGGAAAGCACGGGCGTGCTTTCCGTACCCACCTTAACAAAGTATAGGGAGGACAAAAAAAGTCGATTGGCCAATTTGGGTACGGAGAGCACGCTCCCAATTTATATCATGGGAAAATACCACTTTCGGTTTTCACACAGGATATAAATTCTCCTATGTTGCCACCTTGCGCGAGAACTCGAGGACTAAAAGGTCACTTTTCGCACCTTTAAACCATTTTTTTTGAAACAAATCTCAAACCCAAAATAATCTTGGGTCTTAAAATGACCAGAAAAAAATCTTATAAACATCGATACCCATTTTTATGTTTTAAAATTTCTTATTTCAAATCGTCTAATTCACATATCCCTTTATCACCTTTTGCATGATCTAAGAGATGTGGGCTGAAAAGAAGAGAAAGCGGCCTCATGAGTGGCTAGAAGGGGTCTTAGGAGTGTTAGGATTGGCTCCCTCAACCTACATCTCTTAGATCATGCAAAAGGTGATTAAGGGATATAGTATAATATAAATATAAAACATAAAAGTCTAAATATTTTATTTTCAAAATTAATGCTCCATTTTTAAAATCAATATTTTTTGACCTTTTCTTCTTTCTTGCTGCAACATAGCCATTTAATAAATGGAACTCAACACAAAAAAGTAGTTAATTAAATGTATAAAATAATTTAAATTTAGAGATTATCTTAGTCGATAGAAATCAAAATATTTTATGTTTGAGGCCCGTCGGTATTATTATTGATCTTAATTCATCACATTCGCAGTTTTTTGTGTTTGATAAAGTAAACATAGTAGAACCTATTTGTGGTAGCGCAAATTATAGTATTCCCTAATTCCATATGTACAACTGTAGAACTGTTGTAGAACTGTTTTTCGTATATAATTATATTTTATAGCTCATGCCATCCGTGCCATCATTTTTGAGACCTGATGGAGAAATGACCAGTAGATTATGCTATAACGACTTCAACGGTAAGTATTATTGGTAAAAATCTACGTTCATAGTTCCGAGTAGAGCTTACCCACGTGATTAATCTTGTAATGTTTTTAATTCAGGAAGAGTCGCCCTTGAAGCGTCGATGAAAATTGGTTTGGATAAAGAGCTACCGGAAGATTTCGTGGAAAAATTTACACCAACCATGTTTTGTGCAATTAAAAAACTTGTTTCCTTTGTAAATAAATATAAAGATGAATGAATTCATCGGTGAAAATAAGCAAAGTTTTTCTACATAATGATAATTTTTCATGGTAATTTTCCAACATCGGAAATTTAAATATTCTTCTTTATTTCAGTATCATGAAGTGTCATAAAAGTACATTTTTAAGGGGATTGTGGGTGCTTCCAGCAAATTATTATGTGCTGGGAGAAATAAGTCCTTTTTAAAACTCAAATATATTTTGTGAGAATTAAGTGGACATCTATGTTTTCAATTGCACATTGCAGTTTGTAACCTTGAAATGGATAAAAGTGATAAATTTCTAGAAAATATTTTAACAAGAGCCCTTAAATGCATAAAACCTTATTGCTGGTTACCAGCAGCTGGTATTTCTCTTCATTGAAGTTTAACTTCATATCCACGTATCCAAAAATTACATTATGCCGATATTATTTGTCAAAAAAAAAATTTTACAATATAGACTAATTAAATTTTTTTAATTCATCTTAATTTGCCGGGAATTTTTTTGAAAATTCATTGCTATAGTTAAATATAGGCAAACTGTACATTATTTTAGAAAANTTATAGACTTATAGTTTTACTGTGCGCCATTATTACATTGATTAGGCTGAAAATTGAAATATTGAAAAAGGGGCAAAAATTGTAACAATTATAATATTGAAATACTTTCATTTAGTGTAATTTTTTGCTGTGATTATTATTTTTTGTATTTTAAGACTATCCTATGTCTGGAATTGTAAATAAATTAATTATTTTTGCCAGCAAATCCGATGTTCTAGAACTAGTTATTCGATAGTAAAAAAACTTTTTTTTGCTTGCAATCAATTTCTCATGTGCTGGATGGTCGGGTACAAGAAAAAACAATACCGAATTCGAGACTGTGGTTGAAAATAACTACTGCACCCACAATCTCCTTAAGCTAAAAATTTTTTTTCGCAACCTTAAAACTCGAACATACCCTTTCTGAACCGATCACCTCCTAATCTTTATTCTGCAATGACATTCTCGCAAATTAGTATACAGTATGTAAATTTTTTGACGGAGAAAAACAATCTCGATCGAAATGGAGCAAACGAAAACATGACTGGTCAATTTAATTTTAGAAGCGCGCTCATTGGCTACTCATGACAATAATCTCGAGGCCATTTCCTTGCCTTTCTCGAGCAAACAAATATACATACTGTATATTGAGGATATTTATAATGATATTTTGCAAGTTTTGACCATAAAATACACCTCTTTATATATTATTAAGTAATAAATAAAGATTTTTTATGTATTTCCGGTTAAACCGGAAGTGATGAGTTATCGAAAATATGACCAAAATTTCTCTCAAGTAGATTTTATCCTGAAAGCCACTCCTCAGTATATTATTACTCATTATTCAAAGATTTTAAGTTTATGTCCAGTCATCAAAAATATGACCAAAAAATTCTTGTATAATTTCTTAATAGAAATATGTCTGATTTTTTTTTATTTTCCCTTACAGTTTCATGAATTTTCTACTAGACTTGCAGCCAAAATTAATAAAGCCGCAGAAAAATGTAAATTACATATTATATGAGTCTTAACTCGTAGACTCGATTTTAGCCAACTATTTGCCCACACCATTTAATCGCCATTTTACGACGCTTAATCATTAATGACAAGATCAGTTATAAAGGTTTCGATAAACTTTGAAACAAAATGACGTTTTTGCGTTTTTTTTTTGAAAATTTTTACTGTATTACAGTACTTATTTTTTTGCAAAAATTTTTTAAATCACCAAAATTAAACCTTTCATCGTGATCAGAAAAAATTCTAAGACTTTTCCCATTACACTATAGCCCAAAATGATCACGTGACCGTATATTGAAGGAATAAGGTTGGTAAAAGTAGTACTGTTTTTTCCAAAAATTGCTTAAATCAATTTTTGAAAGAGTGAAGTGGTTCCTTAGAAGTTTTTAAGACTTTTTTCCCATTACACCAAGTCCAAAAAGCGATCACTGACTTCAAATTAGGAATTAAGGTTTTGGTGAAAGTAAACAAATAGTGATCAAATTACGCCGAAAATTTTTTTGGGGCAATAAACACCTAATTCAAGAGTTTTACCATAATAATATTTTCCAAACACGTCACGTGATCTTATTTTTCAAGAAATAAGGATTTATTTATGACATATTTTAAACTTTATTTTTGGATTATTTCGTCACGTGATTTATTCAGACTTTCTTTAATGAGAAAAAGTCTTAAAACGTTTGAAGTTGACCCTGGAATTTTTTTGGATATTGAGTACTTTTCAAATTACTGTACATTGGTACCATATATTTTTTTTCAAAAGTACTCAAATCATGCGAAAGACCCTCAAAAGAATCGTAACGAATTTCTAAGACTCTAAAATGGCATTACAGTATGGGCTCCAGTTTAAATAGAGCCAGATCTCCAGAAGTCATAGCTTTCGAAATGCTGATAACATAGAATGCGTAGGCGAGAGAGAAGGTGAGAAATCAATAATTAACGATTAATTTTTTTTTAATTTCAAGATTTCTGTTTGTATTATTTGTGAAAATTGGCCTTCGGTTAGACTAGAGCAATTTCTAGAAATCAAAACTTCCGATTAAATTATCAGATTGAATCTATGAAGGGTTCGCCTACGTGCCGTAGGCGTCAGTATGTCTCGCATTCTGTCCACATTTAATAATATTGAAGAATAATTTTTAGTCTTTTCACTCGAGAATTTGAAGAAACATTTATTATTTTTAGACACACTGCTAGAAAATCATTTGAAGTTTTAAAAAAGGTAATTGCAAATTAAATTAAGGTTTAAATTTCATCTCATTATTGCACTTTTATAGTCGAGTCATAGTGAATTTCGCAACTTTTTGTTTTCTTATCTTCATTAAATGCCTTTAAATTCGTTTAAAATTTTATTTTGTTATTTCAATTGTATAGCAAAATGTCTGATATTATTTTAAGCTATTGAAAAATGAATGTTGATAATGAAACTTTGCTAATATGGCCGATTTAAAAGTGAGTCAACTAGTTGGCTAAAATCGAGTCTGGGTACAGATTCATGTCTAAAGTCTACGAGTTAAACTTCGCATCATGGAAGCTTCATACATTTCGCAGCTGCGAGAAAAATATAAGGACATTGACAAAAGTTGTGTCCTTTGAACATTTTGCTCTCTTGCGCTCCCTTGATGAAACTTTAAAAAATGAGAAACGCCCACTGAAGAATGTTTTACAGACCTCAAATATGCTTTCAGATTTATTTTACTATGACCCGTTTCCGCTATACGGTATAGCGGAAATTTTTGAATTTTGAAAAAAGGGATCGAATCGTGATGAGCATCAAAAATAAGGGGCTCAACCGAAATTTGAGGTCAGTCACGTGACCAGATTTTATTTAATTTTATCATCAATAGGAAAAATCTGGAAAACAGTATCAACGGTATAGCCTATACCGTTGATACTGTTTTCCAGATTTTTCCTATTGATCATAAAATTAAATAAAATCTGGTCACGTGACTGACCTCAAATTTCGGTTGAGCCCCTTATTTTTGATGCTCAACACGATCCGATCCCTTTTTTCAAAATTCAAAAATTTCCTCATGAAGGTGCTTCCTATCTTTGAAATCAACCATTGAAACCTATTAGTAATAGGTTATTACTAATTGAAGTTATTTATAAAATAACTAAAGTTAATAACAAAAGTTTAACTCCCCCAATAACTTAAGTTTAATACAGTATATAATTTTTGCGTTTTGAAATACCAAACCGCGTTATTTAAAATTTATTAGAATTATATTTAGAATAATATCAGTTCCAAGGGGTCATTCGTCTGATAATGTCAATCGACATCTATATAATCTCCTAAGAAGACCTCTTAGGAAGTTCCTACGAATAAACTAGAGTCTCAAACGGATCTCTTTTTATAAGCTATAAATAAGTCACCAGACATGAGAGATCTCTGTTTGACATTCTAGTTTATTCGTAGAAACCTCCTAACGAATCTCCCCAGGAGATTACATAGGGGTCGATTAACGTTATAAGACGTATTATGCCTCAGAACTAATAATACTTGATTAGTTCACAGCGGCATTCTTTAAATTATAGTGGTGAAAGCGACACTCGCCGAGTGTTAGAAAGGACTTCGCACTGGAGAAATATGCTAAAAAAATAATCAGAGAATACAGATTTTGAAATTGATTTTAGATAAAAATAGATTTAGAAAAAAAAATTAAAATTTTTTCTAAAACAATTTAAGTTCAAATAAATTCATGACGAAAAAATTTAAAAAGGGAAAAAATTTTAAATGAAAATAAATAAAAAAAATACCTGGTGAAAAAATAAAAAAAACAAGCATATGTTGAAAATAAAAAGAAAATATATTAAAATCTGGCAGGTTTGGAACAGTGACGATAACGCTTCAACGTATGATAAAACATTAAATGAAATGTACCATTTACAAAATATTTCATAAAATTCGACCCCTCTCTCTAAAACCAATGAAATTTAAGCTTTAAAATCGATCATTTTTGACTTCTGTAATGCACCAAATCGGTTTAATATTAGTAAATCGTCAGCTTCAATGGTTTTTTAAGTCTCATAAGGGGACATTTTTTTCGAATTTATATAAGACCTTATCTTGATGATGTAACATCATTGATGTTACGAGGAATACTTTGTGTAAGTTCAAGTCAATTTGAAAATGCGTCTTTAGTAGAGACAGATTCTAAAATCTGAGATTATCAAAAAACCTCGGTTATTTGCAGTTCTAGCGTAGTTAAGTCTCCGGATCAAAAATGCCCGTCCTAAATTATCGGCATGCTATCTTCCCATCTGTTAAAATGTTCAAATGTTAACTAATTAGGGTATATCGTCTGGGAGGTGATCCATTTTGAAGTTAGGAAAAGGTCTCCTTGTAAAGATACTGGAACTATAGGTGTAATCGTCTAAAACAATTTGTGATGTATTATTTCGCAGGATTAGGAATAGATCTGCAAATACGAAATTCTGTTTTTCTCATTAGAGTTTATTTTTTGATGTATCACCGCAAAAATTTCACCGCAAAAATAACATCAAAATCAGGGATGCAAACCCCCCTTAAAGGGGTAGGGTCGTTGGAATTAACTTTTCTCGATGAAAAATAAGCTTTTTAAGATACTAGTCAGATTAGCCATTTTGTAAAACTATCATTTATCTTTTTTTTGAATACCGACGGTATAATACCGTGCTAATTGTGGGAAGTGAGCCATATTGATGACTCATTTTACTACACTCATTCACACATACGCGACACAAGCGGACCTAGGCCAAAATGGTAAACTACCCCCTCCAAGTTTTTGTGTTAAAATTACCTGAGCTTGTGACATAACTTGTAGAAGTGGTAGGCCAAACTTTATCTAATTTTGAAAAAAAATAAAATAAAAACGCGAAAATTTCAGATTTTTTTGATGATTTGTTTGTTATTGCATTTTTGAACCATCGACAATCAATTTGGAGCATTTTCAAAAAAACTACGACCTAAGGTCGTCGACCTTATAAAACCAGCGACCTTTAAATTATAATGGTAATAAAAGTGCCGCATCCTGACTTTGCCCCAAGTTAAATAAATAAATAATGGAAATTTCATTATGGAAATTCCATAATGGAATCCAAAAACATCTTTTTTCAAAAAAATATTAAGTTTAATATAAAAATTTAATTAAAAATGGCAGGTATCGTACTAGTAACCGGTGGAAGTCGAGGAATCGGTCGTGGGATAACTCGAAGTTTAGCTGCTGCTGGAAATGATATAATTTTTACTTATCAAAAAAATAGAGAAGCTGCTGAAGAAAATAAAAAATTTATTGAAGAAACATACAAAGTAAATTGCAAACATGTGCAGGCTGATTTTGTAGAGGCCAACGAAGAATCTGTAGCTAGGGTGACCACTAATAGTATAAAAAAGGAAAAAAAGGAAAATTTGGATATTTTTATTAAAAATTTTCCCTTTTTAGGCAAAATTATACTTTCATCACATATAAATAAAAAAAATCAATTTACATGACAAAAAATTGATTGCTTGTTTAGTTATTAAACTCTAGTTATTAAAATAGACAAAATTTCCACTTTTTTTTTCTTTACAACGAAACAAAAGATGTACTGTATAACAGTGGACATCCTTTTTAAGAATCGTGTTTTAAAGAGATACAGAGTGAAAATTACAAGGGGTTTGTGCATAATGCAGGAGGCGAGTCATAACATTTTGTAACATTGAATTTGTAAGGGTAACTTATTGTTTTTTAGGGTACTACCATGATTTTACTGGAAAGCCAAATTTAGTTGATGTTCAAAAATATTCATCAATTTATGCTCATACATTTCTCATGCTCATGGAACAATCCAAAGGTATTTGATATTAAACTCCTAGACGCAAATATTATAACATAATCTTCACACAGAATAGATCAATTCACTGATAAAAAATATTGGCATTCTAAAAGTAGTTCGTATTTTATCGCGAAATAGGATGAGATTGATACCTACGCTTAGCTCTATACAAATGTCAGAAAATGAACTGCTCAGCCGATGAATACAATTTGTTAACTTGATTAAGCATGCAGCCGAGACTGAATCAGGCTGCCCGAGGTCGTGAAAATTTTAAAGATCAAAAAATTTTAGATTATACATATTACGGGAAATTTTGTGCTGATTACGAAAATTATTTTTTTTTTTAAATTTTATAATTTTTTCCACTTTGGATTGGTTGACATTTGAACCAATTGAAATCCGTCATTTCGACCTATTTCTGCAATCATTTTTTTTTGGTTTAAGGGAGTGGTTGTCGCTGATTAAGCTGTTTTTTGAAGTTTTTATACATGGTTTCTTGATGAACTGGTAGAGATGGTATTGAAAAAACTTTCTGAACGTGCAGAACAAGCCTAGAAGATAATATTGATACTAATTGTAGTCTGATACAATTCAACCTACGCCCACGCACTCACCATGAATAAGCCTCACAAAAAAACACAAAAAAACTTACTCCTCCTACAATTTACATCAATTTTTTCTAATTTTTTGATTCAAGTTCTGGAGAAGCAATATCAACAATAATCTAGAGCTCTTTTTTCAAAATTTAGCTTTTAACGGATAAAAATGCAAAAAAAACGAAAAAAAAATTCCAACAAGAATTGGTCGAAAAAAAATTATCTGTCAAAAGCAAAATTTTGAAAAAAAAAGGCTTTTGTTTATTGTTGATATTGCTTCTCCGGAACTTGAATCAAAAAATTAGCAAAAATTGATGTAAATTGTAGGAGGAGTAAGCTTTTCAGTGTTCAAATATTGAAAAATTATAGCAACCTTCATATGCCTCCAGAACGAAGTCTGATCAAAATTTCGAAAAAAACGCTCTAGATTATTCTTAAGCTAGTTTTGAGCTTTCAGATAAAGAATAAACCGAAAATTTATCTCGAAAATTGGCGGAGGAGTAGGCTTTTGAAAATTCGGCGATTTCAGATTTCGTTTTGAAAATTCTTTTAACATTTCTGTCCGAGAAAAAAAATTTCGAGAAAAACGCTCTAGATTATTCTTTGTATTGATGGTCTGCAGCCTGAAACAAAAAAATAAATGAAAATAATGAAAACTGACGGAGGAGTAGGCTTTTTAGTGTTTTTTGTGAGGTTTACTATACGTTTATGTGAGTGCGTAGGTTGAGTTGTATCAGATTACTGAATGTCTGAAATTAATTGCAAAGAGTTGTTCTTTACGTTAAAAAAGTTTTTGGGATTCCACCATAGCTTGTTTAGCCAGAAACCGCATCTTAAAACAGGCAAATCAGCGACAACCACTCCCTTAAGGGGTCATATATCAACAGTTGCGTAGGTTTTCGCCTTTCTTATAAATCGAGCCATATAAGCAAAGTTTCATTATTAACTCCCGTAGTGTCTTCCGAGCCATCCATGGCCCGAAGGCCTTTAATCGCAATTTAGGACCCTGAATCATCTATGAATGAAAATGTACAAAGTGATCGATCGACTATTTAGATAATTGACGTTTGTGCGTTTTTTTTCGAAAATTTTTACTGTATTACAGTACTTATTTTTTACAAAAAAAATTTAAATCATCAAAAAAAGCTTTTGAGCGGGATCAGAAAAAAATTCTAAGACTTTTTTCCATCACACCATAGCCCCAAAATGATCACGTGACCGTATATTTAAGGGAGTAAGATTGGTAAAAGTAGTACTGTTTTTTTTCAAAAATTGCTTAAATCAATTTTTGAAAAAAGTGAAGTGGTTCTTTAGAAGTTTTAAAGACTTTATTCTCATTACACCAAAGTCCAAAAACGATCACGTGACCTTCAAATTAGGAAATAAGGTTTTGGTT
>SCLH01000639.1:95064-112881 GCA_004367855.1 Oikopleura vanhoeffeni | reverse complement strand
AATCTTTATTTTCGTTTTAGTTTTAGGAAACCATTTTTAAGGATTAGGGTCGGCGACTATGTGGTCGACCTTAAATAAGCGGTCAAAGTTCAAGGTCAATTTCACCTTTCTGATGAACGTATTAGCAACTATGGGTAAATTATATACTGTAAGGTCGCTAGAGAGCAAAAACTGGTCAACACTCAAGGTCAATTTCAATGTCATCGTATAGACTTGCAAGTACCCTCAAAAGAATCGGAAGGGTCGACTTTCTAATGAACGTATTAGCAACTATACCCATCTTGTAGAGCTAAGGAACACATCAGGTTATTTTTACGTCATTTGGTAACACGGCGCATAATTGACGATTATAAAGTGGTTATCTTGTTTTCTGACAATGCCTCAGAATACAAATCAGCAAAAACTTTGAGTCATTTGAAAGATGAACACCAATTTGGAGCCGATAAAAATATTATACGATTATACAAGGTTAACTATATATTAATATTCGTGTGTTTTAACATTTTTGTAGGAAGCAAAACATGGCAAAAGTTTTTTTTTTGTTTGTAATTTGCATTTATTGAATGACTTTTATGGACAGTGGACAGGAAAAACAGTAATTAAAATGAATTTAACAGTAAAAAACAATTTCAAATTAGTTATTCGATAGGTAGGAAACCTGTTAACTATTTAGCATCAAAGAGCTAAGTTAATATAATCCAATCTTAGGAGTTATCAGAAGAATATAAAAACTGATCCTAGTACATGTACAGGGAAACAGATGATTGGATATATTACAGGAGTCCTAGGGTGACCTGTTCAGCCCTTTATGGGTTGAATGGATGACAATTTTTTGTGCATTCTTGTCCGCCAAGCTTCCCAGGGCCTTCTCAAGGTTTTGCAGCACGAAGCAGTTGTGCTGGGAATTCCACCAATCACAGCGGGTCTAAAATAGAGTTATTTATACTTTTATAAAAAAATGCATTTCATTTAACTTTATTTTAGTTATATTTTGTTAAAGAAATATATTTTTTTATAATTATTTATTAAAAACGTGTATGATCATTATATTAGTTCTTATAAACTCCTGATCACGGTCTTGGCCTCAAACTATTATAGCTTTGAGATTAGGTTTTATGGAATGTATGATTCTTATTCATTCTTTTATTATTTTATTATTAAGGGACATTTTGCTAACTTTATTAACCCCTTTAAGGTAATGGACAAAACTGATGCGTTAGAAGCCTTAATAGACAGTTCAACCCGGTAATTTTTTTTCTCTCTCTTTTCTTTTTATCCAAAAAAGAATATCAAGAAAGCGCATTGAGAGCACAAAACAGTTGTGTTTTTTGTTTTATCTGTGAAAATGCTATACTGTATATTATTTTGAAAATTTGGCAGAAAATAGTTTCTTTCGTATTTTCTTTACACAATATTTTTATTATTTGATCAATTATTTATATCGATTTATTTGCATTTTTATTTACAGTTATTATAAACAAAAAAAAGAAAAATTATTATAAACAATATTGATGACTTTTTTTCGACGATTTAAACCCGTTTTTTATTCTTTCTCGTTTTTGTATTTTTACTTTTTAAGTTAATCATACATATCACCCTTGATTACAATATGGCTGAAAAAAGCACTAAGTTGTAACTCAGAAGTGTTTTTTGCTAATTTATTTTTAGACAAAAAGTTTGAGAAATTATTTATAAGATACAGGTTTTGAGGAATCTGTTTAGACTCTGCATTTTGACGTTTTGATTCTATTTTATTTTTATATTCAAGAATGTTGCCCTATCGCACTCATAAGAATATCTCAGCCTGATTAGGAAAAGTAATGTGTATTTGAGTTGGAGGGCCGGGATATCCATGTAAGTGCGAACTGGGAACATGTACTGGATTTGCTATTTTCATAAAAAGTTTCTGCACATCGAATTTTAATTTTTAATTTTAATTTATTTGCATCCCCATATTCTACAGGCTCCGATAAGCTAAAATGATGCAGAAAGAATATAGAATCGGAAATGCTTTTGCCTATGATTTTGATAAAAAAGGTGACAAGGGTTTAACGTAACGCATCTAGATCAAAATCAATCTTCATAAATTTCACATTTATTTTATATTTTTCGGAGCAGACTTCCTCGTTTGGTTTATTTGTTTGCAGAGTTAACTTGCTGATGTGTGAATGCAGGAAAAAATTAACAATGCAGAATTTTTCAGAAAAGTAGAGTCGATTGATGTTTGAAAATTGAAATTTTTGGAATTTTTATTTTTGCTACTTTAAAGATGTTATCATGTGTATATGCTCCAAAAAGAATAGAAATTTAAAAAAAAAAAAATACAAAACAAAGAAACCAAAGAAATTTTTTCTGTATTACATATATAAAAAAATGAGAATAGCGAAGTGTTAATTTATTTTGATAGTGAGAATTTAAGGGTTTGTTTGACTGTTTATCCTAAATAAATCGAAAATTTCAAATTAGTTCCAGTGTCTCTAAGGATGTCTTCAAGCGTGATGTCATCATTAAGTGCTAAAACAATTAGTTCGAGTCTGAATTCTAAGTTAGTCGTATTTGGATTAGTTTCATAGTTATTCAAAATTGATTTTGCACTGAGCATTATGGTTTTAAGAAAATCATTTTTAATTTTTTTCAAGATTAAATCGACTTCTTTTTTTGATTTGTTGATATTTCCTATGCAAATATTTTGTAAGACTCGAAAGATTTTTGCTAGGTCATTTTGAATTTTACTCAAGTTTGTGTTATTGCCTACTGACATATCTTCAATTTTGCTACAAATTTTATCTGAAACCGGATTTTTGAATTTACGTACGTCTAATTTTATCAATTTTTTGGGTTGATAATTATGTTCTTCTTCAGTACTATTGACTTTTCTTTTCCTAGTTATTATTTCAGCTACTGGATTTTCAATATTATACTGATTGAAACTTACAAAAAGAGATTCAAGGAATTTATGATCTCTTGTTTTATACAGATTCAAAAACAAGTCTTCATTCATGATCTTTTTATAATATGTGGAGATTGAAAAAATCGTGGGGGTTATTACTGTTTTACTTTTTTTAACACTCTTAACGTTTTTTACCAGTAATTTTTCAAAATTTTCCAGTAAAGTTTTGACTGGAATCCAGGTTAAAAATTTATCTTTGGTACTAACTTTGTCGATTAATTCTTGGTCTGTTAAGAAAATTTTGACTTTGTTAGACCGTCCACTTAAAAAATTTGAAAGGTAGAATTGCTGTCTGTATGCATCATTGGATTTAATTTCACTTAAGATTGACTGATCACTGAAATCAACTAATAAAATTGACAAATTATTTAAAATTTTCGTAGGTGTACGAATAAGAGGTAACTCTTTATTCTTAATTAGTAGAATAAAAGATAGTCTAGACTTATCAATCGATTTTTGTTCATCATCTGAAAATGTGAACTTTGAATTATTCATTGATTGATCTACGAATTTCAATTTCCCATTGAACCGAAAAGTGAGAAAGCCCTTTTTAGATTTTATTATTTTAAAGAAAACTGGAAATCTAAGAAAAATCGGACAAATTGGGTTATGATCTGTATAATTGTTAGACCATTTCATAAAATCTTTAGCAGAAAAGATCTGATACGATTGGTCAATCAGATTTTGCACCCAAAGCATTCTTTTATCGTTTATTTCTGGTTTGACTCCAATTTCTGAAAATAAGATTGTTATTTTATTTCTAAAAATTCACATTTGGAATGTGTTTTAAAATGACTAAATCATAATTTTTAAATTTAAAAATAAAAAATCGAAAATTGATTTGAGACACGGTTTTAGCTTGAAAAAACAAGGCCGAAACCAGAGTACAGTGGCATTTGCAATTTTAGCTTGAGAAGCAAAATAAACGATCATGAATATTTTAATATGTATAAATACGAAATGAGAAAATTTGAAAACAGAAAAGGAAAATTTTAATTTTGCATTTATTATGTTTTTCCATTTTTGTTATTTAAAAGATTTGATCTTTTGTTACTTAGATATCTGAATTTTTTACATTCAAGAATGTGTCCAAAATGTGTATATGTGTTAGACATGAAATTGTCTAATATATCATCATTTGATCTTTGGCCCCAGTAATTAAGTTTATTTTCAAAAATGGTTTTTTTATTATGCAGTAGCCTATTTTTCTCTAAAAATACTAGTTCATCTCCGATAGTGTGACTAGAAGACTCAGATCCGTCTGAACTTGGAAGGTTTGGTTTCAGCGTACTGCAGTCTTCGAACAGCCTATCAAATTTTTTGTCGTAATTTGTAATTTTTTGTTTTTTTATTATCATGTTAATTGTTGAGTCCGAATGTACAGCTATCTCAGCCATAAGTTGGTTTAGTTTTGGGTTAATGATTTGAAGTGGACAAATGGGAAAGAGTTTTTTTTTCTTGTTAATTGATTCAATATGATCTTTGGAATTAAGTAGTTTAGTAAAACGATTATTTTTAATATTAAGGAAATTGCAGTCTTTGCACCAAAGGTCATTTTGAAATTTTTCTTTGTGTTGGCAAAGACTATTGAAGTAATTTTTAATTAGAAAAGGATTACTCCTGAATCCCATATTTGCTCTGATATTAGAAGGTAATTTATTAAGGATTTCAAAGTAATTATATGGAAAAGCTATTTTTTGAATTTGCTTAGATTTTTTTTTCATAAAATCAGGCATTTTGAATTTTATATCAAACATTCCTAGATCACGTTTAAGTATATAGTTTGTTCTGAATTTGCCCCTGTATGGGTCAAAATTGTTAATTTCATCGATATCTTGGGCGGCTAAGAAGGGGTTAATGTATTTTCCACCGTTAGGATAGTACATACAATTTTTTAGTATGTTGTAATCCTCTTGGGGAGTTTTGTGCTGAATAATGTTGCTAATGAGTGTTACCCCCAATTTTTTTTGGTCATGAATGAGGCTACGTATTTTGCAGATTTTAAGCATTCTGGCTTGTGATAAAAATTTTTTTGTCTTAGTTTTCAAACACATTTTTGGTCGGATTTTGAAAATAATCCTAAGAGATTTTTTCAGTTTTGCTTGAAGTTTTGAGGCTTCTTGAATTGACAAAGGTCTGGCTACACTCATCCCGTGGTTAAAGGCCCCCTGTGCATAAGACATAATTATGATTCTTAGTTGAGCATTACAACCGAAATCTTTGAGGGTATGCGCTAGAACCGTGCTAGCATGAAATTTACCAATTAAGTATGTTAACTGGGGCGTAATTTCTAGGTTTTTATCACATCTGATACCTAAAAATCTAAAGCTGTCAATTTCAGATATGGTTTCCCCCTCAATTTTAATTTCAAAGTTTTCGGGACAGTTCTTACCGAATTTCATAAAAAACGATTTTTTTTTGTTAATTGAAATATTCACTGATTTCATCCATTCCGCCACTGCTGCTGTAAAAATATTAGCTTTGGTTTCCACTTCCAGCCATGTGTTTCCATAGATGCACATTGTAGTATCATCTGCATAGCCTATAAGACTATGTTCATCTGAAACAAATTTTTTAAGTGTTTTGTTAACCTCATTGTTAATAAATGAGTATAAGCCTGGGCCATTACATGAGCCCTGTGGGACTCCAGCATTTGGTAAAAGTTTTGTTTCGGATTTTTGGTCTAGATGCTGTACAAAAAAAGACCTGTTGGTCAGAAAGTCGGCAAACCATTTATATGTTTCTGGACTACGAATGCGTTCGGCTAATAATTGTAAAATTTTGGTGTGTTTAGGTGCTCCGAACGCATTCGAGCCATCAAGAAAGACAGCAACGGCATATTTTTGTTTTCTTGTCACTATTTTCCTAACAAAATTTGCATACGCAGTACTACAGGACCGACAACATCGAAACCCATGTTGCCAGTCTTCAAGGCCATGATTTTTTTCGCAAAAATCCAGAAACTGACTGGCACAACCTTTTTCAAGACATGTACCAATACAGTCCTGAACTGTAATAGGCCTTTTCTTTTTTGGGTCATTACGATCCTTGATACTCGATGATTTATCAATACAAACTATTTTGTTTTTTCGAAAATTTTGAAAAAATATACCTTTTTCATACGATGTTCTGAAAAGATGTTCCAGGATGGCAGCATAACAGCTCGGAAGTGCATCTAAAAAACGCCCGTTAATTCCATCTTGACCTCTGGTACTTTTTTTCGAACTTACTATACATTTTCGAATTGAATTTATATTTTTGCGACCGGTCCATGGAGGGGCAGTCAATTTGAAAAACTCGTCTTCCACTTTAGGAGTTGTTTGAAAAATTTCGTCTATTTCAGTCTCTGAAATAGGTATGTGGTTAGCACCATTACTTTTGTGCTGTAAATCAAAAATAGATTCAGCTAAGATATTGGCGTTTAGGTCACTGGCATTGTAGTAAGATAACTTGTTATCCGTGTATTTGGCAACAGCTTTCCAAATACTATTAATGCTGATAGATCTATCCTCAAATAGATCCATCATCATTATGCGTTTGTCCCTCCTATAATTTTTTCGAAATTGAAATTGAGCCCTTTTTAAGGACTTTGAAATTTGATTCTGATGAGGCGCTCGTGAGTCCGAGGGGTCATCTTTTTTTTTGGTTTTTATCCATTGTTTCAATTGACTAATTCTCAAATGCCATTCAAGTGTGTCAGGGGCCATGGGGGTTTTATATTGTCTGATAGGGGTGATTCTGGGCGTTTCAGGCTCTAATAAGTTTAATATCGCTGAAAAATATTTTATATTTTTTTCAACTTTCGTTTGTTCTGATCTAAACTCGTGATTCATATTTTCAAGAAATACCGGCCAAGACGCTGTCGTTGCTTGAAAAATTTTTAATTTAGTACATGGTCTGCGAGACAGAACCACTTTTAAAAAATCGTCTTCTTTTTTAACAATAGGAAGAAAGCCATAAATCGCTTTATGGTTATCATCTATGGTTGCCGGAAGATCTCTTAGTTGCATTTTTATAGGTTTGGTGTCTTTAACAAAACAATGGTCAATGCACGATGGGGTTTTACTAAGATGATTAAAATGAGTAGTTTGCCCTTTTTTAATTTGATTTTTATACAAAAATAATTTATCTTGAATAATTTTTGAAAAAACTTTTTCGCTAGCCCTTGGACTAATAAGATCCAAATTAAAATCCCCACCAAGTATATGGGGTATATTTTTTGATGAGTCGATGCTCTGATTTAGCCAGGTTGTGTAATCATTTTTTTGGTCCTGGGGAGTAATCCCAGAATATCCTTTTAGATAAAGTCCGCTACCCTCTTGATGTCTATAAGTTGTTGAGAAAATTATAGATTTTTTTCCAATTTTTATTTTAATGCTACAAAAACTGCCTAAACTTTTAATTTGCTCGATGTTTTCAACATATTCCCGAGCTACAAGTATCATTGAATAAACTTTATCAGTTTTATCAAATGGAGAATAAAAAGCTACATAACCGGGTGGAATTAATTTACCACTATATATGTATCCTTTAGAGACCCTAACTTCACTTATTCCAAAAAATTTTACTTCTGGATAATGACCAACCAGGTCATTTAACTTGGCACTATTAATTTTCCCTATGTTAACATACATAAAAGGAATAGCTTCACTGGTCAATTTATCAAGGAGTAGTTTATTGTGTTCCAACGCAGTTTTTGCGTTATTTGCAGGGACTGATGTGTCATTTAAATAAAATATTGATACAGGTGCAGGTTCCTTAATAAATTGGTCTGAAATTTCTTTTGGAATTTTCATCTCGGAATCTGGCACTGGAAAATAAATTGAGCGGCAAACATTTGAAGTCATTTCTGAGGTGGGATCGATTTTTTTTCTTGGGATTGAGAGATCTGCAAAAATATGACCAAGATCATAATCTGCTTCAACTTTTCCCATATTAAATCGAGCCCTTTCCTTGAAGCTAATTTTTTCAGGGTTGATTGTTAATGTGTTTCTTAGGTCTTCATCTGAAAAAGCTTTGTTAAGTTCAATTTCCCTACTTTTTATGTTTTCGAAAATTTTAATTTTATCTTCATCGTTAACATTTGAGTAGTCGAAAAAGTTATTATAAAATTTTATACGTTTATCTTTGCTACAGTTATTGTCCCTGTTCATAAATTCGGAGATTTCATTATGATATGCAACTGCCTGAGTTGCATTCATTTCTGCACTTATGCATTCCGTACTGGCTTCACTTTTAGTATTAATGTTAATTAAGGTAGATGTTTCAAAATCTTCCATCATTTGGTCTATGTTGAAATCATTAAGGTTTTCATTAGCAATGGATATATTCTGACGGGGTGAGTCAAAAGATATAGCTTTATTATTTTTTAATAGTTTACTTTTGTCAGGATTGCCATTTAAATTATTTCTTGGTTTTTCATTTTTTGTATCGCTAGATTTATTTTCAAAAAACTGTATTTCTTCAAGAATTAAATTTTCATTAGTGCAATAATTTTCACTGTATTTATTTTCAGGTTCAGGTATATTTTCTACAGTGGGTGTTGTAGTTTCAAGATCAAAAGTTCTTGTGTCAGTAGATTTTGGATTAAAAAGTTTTGTTTCAGATAATTTAGGGTCAAAAAGTTTTTGTTCCAAAAGTTTAGGTTCAGAAAATTTATGTTCAAAAAGTTTGGCGACAGAGAGTTTTTCGGCAAATTGTTTAGGGTTAGGAATAATGGGGTCAAAAGGTTTTGGGTCAAGTGGTTTATTTGGTTTTGGATCATTAGCATATTTAGACTTTGTAGTTTCAAGATCAAAAGTTCTTGTGTTAATAGAATTAAAATTAAGAAGTTTTGGTTCAAAAAATTTGGATTCAAAGAGTTTAGGTTTAAAAAGTTTTGGTTCAGAAAGTTTAGGTTCAAAAAGTTTTGCGACAGCAAGTTTTTTGGTAAGTTGTTTTGGGTGAAAAAGTTTGGGTTCAAAGAGTTTAGGTTCAAAAAGTTTTGGTTCAGAAAGTTTAGGTTCAAAAAGTTTTGGTTCAAAAAGTTTTGGTTCAAAAAGTTTTGGTTCAAAAAGTTTGGCGACAGAGGGTTTTTTGGTAAAATGTTTTGGGTCAAAAAGTTTTGGGTCAAAAAGTTTTCGATCAGATTGTTCAGTTTGTTCAGGGTCAAAAGATAAAAACAGAGATTTGGTCTGTTTTTGTTGGGTTGCATTATTATATTTTATAAGTTTCATATCAAATGGTTTTTCGTTAGAACAAAAAATCTTCTTGGTCAAAAATTTCGAGTTATTTAATTTAGGGTCAAAAAGTGTATTCACTTTTTCAAAATTTTCAGAGTTCTCAAAATTTTTTAAAAGTTTGGGTTCAAAGAGTTTAGGTTCAAAAAGTTTTGGTTCAGAAAGTTTAGGTTCAAAAAGTTTTGGTTCAAAAAGTTTTGGTTCAAAAAGTTTTGGTTCAAAAAGTTTGGCGACAGAGGGTTTTTTGGTAAAATGTTTTGGGTCAAAAAGTTTTGGGTCAAAAAGTTTTCGATCAGATTGTTCAGTTTGTTCAGGGTCAAAAGATAAAAACAGAGATTTGGTCTGTTTTTGTTGGGTTGCATTATTATATTTTATAAGTTTCATATCAATTGGTTTTTCGTTAGAATAATAAATCCTCTTGGTCAAAAATTTCGAGTTATGTGATTTAGGGTCAAAAAGTGTATTCCCTTTTTCAAAATTTTCAGAGTTCTCAAAATTTTCAAAGTTTTCAAAATCTTCAAAATTTATTTCCTTTCTTACCGTTCCTCTGCTAACAATATATTTGTCAAGGGTTGATTGGTAATTGGTCTCACGCATTTTGATAATCGAATTGCTGGGAATTTCAGATACAATTTTCTCCATGGTCTCATATTCTTTACAGGCTTGTTGGGAGGAAGTGGTTTGCATTTTTGATTGGGCTTCACTCAGTTTTTTGAGAATAGAGTCATGATTCAAAAGAATCAATAAGGATTGAACTCTTTTAACAGACCATGGATATACAATCCATTGGTTTTTGGCGAGACCCTCATGATAAATTGAAACAATTACGGAGAAGGTGTGAATTGACGCTGGAATAGGCAGAAATGCGTCGGGGTTGATTTCATCGTTTATCATTTTTATTGACCAATTAGGATCAAGTTTGAGAATATGAAGATCTGCGACTTCGTCCGCAAATTTCCTCATTTCCTGGATAAAAGTTTCTTTCGATATTTTTTCAACGTCAATATCCCAGTCTAGTTGGCAGTCTTCTTTTCCAGAGTCGCTAATAATTTCCAGTACTTCATTTAAAATCAAACTTGAATTTGTAAAAATCCAATTTCGGTAGTACCCATCAGTGAAATTTGTAATCGATTTTTGGGCTTTAGTACAAAAACCTTTAATAACTTCTGTTCGGATTGCAGCAGTTTCATTGACTAAAATGACATTATTAATTCTCTGAACCGATGTAGTTTGGTCGTACACATTTAACTCCTGTGAGACAATTTTTAATTGAGTAACCATTTTTCCCAGATTTTTTGCAATAATGGTCGACTTGACAGGGATCTCAGGTTCATCGCCAACAGAGTCATATCGGAAAATTTCATCTTCAGATGAGACAATAGAGGTGTCATCATCCATTTTGGTATCACCCGAACTTTTTTTATTTGGATTAAATTCACAGGTTAGACTGGACAATTTTCGTTTATTAGGTTTTATTAAGGCTTTTGAGGGATCATTAGGACATTCAGTTCTAATCCCTTCTATTGAGAGTTTTCGACGATCAATTGCAGTAAAACCAGATTTTACATGTTTTGCCACTAGTATATGACTAGTATGGTGGGGAATTAAAGCATTTGGATTGGCTGAGCATGATTGTAATTTCGTCAGAATAGGCTGACCACGGTCTGCATTATTTTCCATGTCAAGAATACTTTTCTTTGTATGCTTTCCACTGTTATCAAATACTCTGTTGAATTGTAAATTTTGACCTTTGAAGTTTAAATTAACCCCATTCCGGAGATCTGCTAGGGCTTCAGTGAGTCAACTGCCAATCTGATTTTAAGGTGAATGAACTTAAAATCCTTCCCAGTTAAATTGGTTCTCCAAGCTTGATTGTACGGAACATTTGTAGATTCCCATACATCCCTCTGTTCATGGTCACTTTCTAGGTCTTTATATAGCTCTCGTTGAATATCTCCGATCTCACGTGACTGAAATTTGTCGAAAAGTTTCTTTGTGAGTGCATCTTTTTCTTCAATTTTGTTTTGATGAATTAAGTTATTTTTTCGTAGGTGTTCTGCAAAATTCATCATGAAGTTGACTGCTTTGTCAAAAGAATCTTTACGACTATTAATAAATTTCCAATGAATCAGATTAGGCTCAGTCGTGTTAGTTGGATCAATTCTTGCCAAATGCATAGTTACTAAATTGAAGTCACGGAAAATGTAGCAGAAACTATTCAAGGGCGCGACTTCAGATGCCCAGCAGAACCAAAATGACATAAAGTTCATCTTGGATTTATTTCCCAGAAATAATATGATCTTGTCACATGGGGTGTCAAGATTTTGTGATTTTATTTCATATTCCGAAATATCGATCCCGAGAAATATGCAGCGGTATTTAATGTCTTCCACTGAAATCATTGGCCGAATTTTCATCTGTGGTATCCACAGAGCATTTTGTTCCAGAGATATCACATTATCTTGGCTGTTTTCAATGTCAACATAATTTGGATTGCTGCTTTTTTCAATTTTCCAGACTAGTTTTTGGGTCACAAGACGATTTTGAGCATAGTTACGATTTCGGTCAAAATCACTTTCGAAGATTTTACGCTGATTTTTAATCGGTGTTGAATTGCCATTTGGTGGATTACCATTTCTATTATCAGTATATTCAAAAATCAGGTCGCCTTGGTTTTCAATAGACATTTTCGGATTTTGATTTTGCTCCATTTGGTTCCTGGAGTGATAATTTGGGTCGAAATTTTTGCCTAGGTTTTGATCATTTATACATTGCAACAAAGAGTAGACATGGGAATGATTTTCGGATTTAATTTTTATTGGATATTTTTGACAGTGAGATGAGATTTTATTCGGGAGTTGAAATTCATGCGGATTGTTTGAAACATTTTTAAGAGAACTACTTTTTTTACTAAAGATTTCAAACAATTTTTCAGCGTTTTTACTATAATTTTGAATTTTTTTTAAATTTTTTTTGAATTCTATTAAAAGATGCCAATAATGGTTTTTTATGTACATGCAAATAAAAATACTGATGTTTAAGAATGATGTGGAAGGCGAACAAAATATTGGGAGTATCAAAAATGATGAAATAGTTTTAGTTATACCTTTGTAACCGCCTCTGAAATTTCGTTGATTTCCTCTCGAGTTTCCTCCAGATTGGTATACATTGGAATTGATGCGGCCTCTACCACGTCCGTTTTGACCCCGACTACGATTAGCGAAACCACGGTCACCACGAAAACCACCACGATCACCACGAGATGCCCCATTATTGCCGCGGTGTCCACCTCGACAGTTTTGGTCTTGACGACTCGTATTATATCCCCCCCGAAAGGGTTGATTGGTTTGGTTTCCACGAAAAGGTTGATTGGATTGGTCGTTTCGACCTTCAATTTGGTTGTTGAAGTCTCTGCGATCTAAACAATTTTTTATATTATTTTTTATGTAATTATATTTTGACGGCAATAATGAAGGCCCACAGCTATTAATAAAAAATAAAATTAGAAGTAAGACTAGTAATAATAATATAAACCTTGATTTCGAGGAGGTTGTACTAGTTGTTGTTGGGATGCTTGTGGTCCAGGTTGGCTTGATTGTTGACCATTGTATTGAACTTGTTGGTAAAAATTGGGATTTTCCATTCTGAGAATTTCCAAGAATTAGGGCTGAAAATATAGAGTTATTTTTTGAAAAAATATCTATGTTCAAACTGTAAAATATTTCCAAACATGTTTTTAGACTAACTATATAGTCAACTTTTTGAATAATTTTAAAAAATGGGCGTGACTTTTGGACTTTTTTTATGTGAAACAGCTGAATTTTTTTGTAAAACAAAGCAAAAAATGTATGAACCGATTTGATAAAAAAAGATAGTTCCTTCAAGTTACTCAAACAGCAAATCATTGAAGTGATTTTAAAAAATTGGCGTGACTTTTGGACTTTTCTATAAGAGAGTATGAACTTTTCTATGTAAGTTATTCGAAAATATTTAATAAAAAACGACTTTGAAAATGGACACGATGTTCGGTCTTTTTTTTGAAAAGGTTGTTCAGATTTGTAAATTAAATTATATAACGAACAACAGGCTATTACATAAATTAAGTAAAGTTTTAAATTTTGGCATGAACATTGGACTTTTTTTTTAGTTTTAGCTTTTAATATATACCATGATATAAAGATTTTGAAAACAGACATTGTTCTAATAAAGATTACATAAATTAGGGTATATAAGCTGATTTTTAAAATAGTTCCAAAAAAGTGATATAAACTTTGAAACATTTTGAATATATTATTTGAGCTTATTTTTATGTAATCAAAACATGGGTTTATGATATATTCAAATTTGGAAATGTAGTTATAGTTTGCATACTTAGACTTTGAAATATAGTCTTTATACAATTTAGAAATTTTCTTTGCAAGGGGGGTATATTTACAATAGTGTGAGAGGTGTAAGAAACTGTAATTTGTCAGTTTAGACCTGTAAAACAGATCAAAAAGATTTTGCACATTCGAAATAATTTGGATAATTTTTATTAACAAATTGAAAAATAACATTGTCTTGTTATTTTACTTGTTTTTTCTTTTTAGTACTTTAATTTTAATGCTTATGATTATATATATACTTAAGTACCTGAGATAGCTTAACTTTTCTCTTTGGTAGTTGAATTTTCTCTTGCTTTAGGTAAAAGAAAAAGAAAAGTAACCAATATCTGGTTATGTTTTTGAGTCGTGGTTGGTTCTAATTCGCTATAAAATGTATTGTTCTAATACTAATAGCGATTTTGACCACTCACTAAGTAGAAGCGAAAAATAGAATATCTTGGTTAGGCCTAGGGCCTAGCGCGAATTGTCCCGGGGCCCCCGTCTGAAAGTACAGGGGTGGGAAAAGACTGATAGAGTTGCTAAAAACAAAGACTTCCCCTGCCGAATGGTCAGAGGAGGTTTAAGGATAGCCTATCTAGGTAATCAAAATTTCAGGTCCAGCCCCGAGGGTGCTAGAGTGAAAATAACAGAAAACCTACGCTATTTTTGATAGTTCAGATAGTGACTCTGAATATTGAGCGATGATTCGTATCGTCGATTCAATTGGGTCAAGAACTAAGAATTCTTATAGAACATTTGAAAATACTCATGGGTTTCTACCAGAATTCGGCCTTGAACGATTTATTGATAAATTTAATGAAAAAATATCAATTATTTCGCCTGAAATGAAGTCTCATACTTTTCATTTCTTCACAGGCGAAAACATGGTCAACAATAGCAGCAATGTATTTTTGTTTTTTTGCGTGTTAGTCCGCCAAAAGCAAAATTTCGAGAAAAGGGCGCGAATGCATTATGTGTGCGGCTTCTCTGGAGCCTGACACAAAAAAATAATGAAAAATAGTGAAAATTGAAGGAGAAGATACGTTCTGAGTGATTTTTTAGGAGGCTTTTTAAAAGCGAAGGTGGGATTGTATCAGATTACTGTTAAATTAAAAAATACCGCGAAGAGTTGTTCTTTAAGATAAAAAAGGTTTTGGGAT
Organism: Oikopleura vanhoeffeni; assembly: GCA_004367855.1. Lineage (NCBI taxonomy): Eukaryota > Metazoa > Chordata > Appendicularia > Copelata > Oikopleuridae > Oikopleura > Oikopleura vanhoeffeni. Next base: position 98,189 of record SCLH01000639.1, on the reverse strand, counting down.
ATCAGCTATGCCAGTTTATCCAATAATATCTTCGTGAAAGGTCAAAATCAGCGACACCCACACCCTTAATTTAATTAACTTTAATAAAGGTTGAAGAGTTCAACTTGAAGTTTTCAAGTACTCCAAATTGTCACATGTTAAATCGAAGCGTCGGGTTAATATTAGTAACATACCAGAAAATAAATGAAATCGCTATTATTATGACTGCTTTAGACGATTTGAAATAAGGAATATAAAAAGTCAAAAATGGGTATCGATGTTTTTGACCCATCTTGTAGAGAATTTTTTTCTGGTCATTTTAAGACTCAGGATTTCTTGTTTATGAAAAATTTTCAAAAAAATCGATTTTTCGGTCAAACTTTCGAGATTTTACAAGCAGTTCAAAACCCGGATCTAGCGACCGCGTATGAAGAGCTAGAGCGCTAATTTTTTTGGCAAGTGAAAATTAACCGTTTTTAAGGAAACCGTCTTTAAGGATTAGGGTCGGCGACTATGTGGTCGACTTCAAATAAGCGGTCAAAGTTCAAGGTCAATTTCAAAGTCATCGTATAGACTTGCAAGTACCCTCAAAAGAATCGGAAGAGTCGACTTTCTAATGAACGTATTAGCAACTATGTGTCAATAATGTACTGAAAATTCNCTCAAAGTTTTTGCTGATTTGTATTCTGAGGCATTGTCAGAAAACAAGATAACCACTTGATAATCGTCAATTATGCGCCGTGTTACCAAATAACGTAAACATAACCTGATGTGACCGCTTTGACCGCTTATTTAAGGTCGACCACATAGTCGCCGACTCTAATCCTTAAAAATGGTTTCCTAAAACACGCTTAATTTTCACTTGTCAAAAATATTAGCGCTTTAGCCCTTCATACGCGGTCGCTAGATCCGGGTTTTGAACTGCTTGTAAAATCTCGAAAATTTGACCGAAAAATCCAATTTTTTTTGAAAATTTTTCATAAACAAAAAAAATCCTACGTCTTAAAATGACCAAAAAAAATTCTCCACAAGATGGGTCAAAAACATCAATACCCATTTTTGACTTTTGAAATTCCTTATTTCAAATCGTCTTAGACAAAAAAAACTCGACAACTCGGAGTTAAAAATGAAAAAATAGTTTTTCTGTTTTTTCTTGTCTAGGTACCAGCGAAACTTTTGTTAAAATTTCAGAACTTTCTGTTTATTTTTTGAAAAATTCTTGGCCAGCCTACTTCCTACCGGTAGTTTGCCTTTCGTAAAGTGATTTAAAAAACTGTCAATTATTACGTAACACTACTTGAAATACTAAATTTATGTTCATGCAGGAAGTTAAAAATCTTAAGGTCAGTTTATAAAAATAATCGAAATTATCTTCTGAGTCAGAGCTTCTGACCAATCACCGATTAGTCTTTGAAAGACAATAACAAAGATACCTCATCTTGTTAAGCTTATTTTTTGTACTCTAGTTAACTTGGTGTCGAATCATTTGAAAAATTCTATTGGCCAACCATTCAGAGCGCGCAATATAAATTGCAGAGAAGAACCAGATAACGTCACTACCCTTCTGACGTCACAGACTATGACGAGCAACATAAAAATTACACTAGGCAGGATCTTCCATATATATACTGAAGATAGTTTTTTCCAATAAAATTCGGCGATATTGGGTATTTTCGGCAATATTGGCATTTTTGGCGATATCCCTTTATGTACGAGACCAAATTAGAAAATATCTACCTAAAATATCTATGTACCTTCATCAAAAATATGGAGACAAAAATAAAACTTTCGTTCAAAAACGAAATCGAGTGGACGTTCCGAAGGATGTCATAATTTGAATTTTCTTCAATTTAAAAAAGTTTTGACAAAAGGTTCAAATGAAGTTCTATACCGAAATGTGTAGAATACCGGACACCACCAAACGCAATAAAATTTGAATACAAAAATTTGTACAAAAAATAGATTTGGGAAATTTTATCTAGAAATATAGTCTCATTCATAACGTTCTCGTTGTAATTAAATAAAAACCTCAAGCGTCAACGCAATATCGGCGGTATGGGCTTCTTCCGCGATATTGGAACTGGCAGGAGTTTAGTTTAAAATCGTGAATTAGCATGGGTTTTCAGCGATATTGGCAAATTTGGCAACATTGGGCCGGCGTTATAGGCGTGTATCATTTTTTAATTTACTTAATTTTGTTGGCTTTAATCTTCCAAGCATACATAGAAACCACCTTTAGTTTTGCTGATGCTTAAGATATGTGTAAGAAGGCTAATAAAGTTTGTTTGAATGACGGTTTTGTTCAAATAGACCTATAATCCGTCATGGTTGATAGTAACGATTATAGTAACAATTTGCAAACGTTTTTTTCATAAAATGTGGAGGCTTTTGACGCTGGTAAAATTATCAAAAAAAACCCGATTCGGTCGGCAAACTTTAATTGGGCTTCCAATCCGATCACATTTTTCCAACCCAGTATTTATCCGAGCTTATCAGCAAAAACTTATGACTAAAATTTTTGACCCGATTCATAAAAACCTGCTCGAATGCCCTAAGGGATTTCTCTTCCGTGTTCCTGGCTATTGTGCCCTTTCTCGGAAGTTCAAATTGATAAAGATATAACAACTATAATCCAATTTTTTAATTTTAGTTTAATATCACAGCTGCTTGGATTGAAATGGGTTTCTTTGCAATTGATTCTTTAGCAAACCTCTTTTTTATTCTAGAACTTATCGCCGTCAGTTATGCAAATCCAATAGGGCTGGCCTGTTGGAAAACTACACCGGTTATTCTCGATTTTCTGGCAGTGTTTCCGTTTATGATCGAAATGACTAAGTCTAGGGTGAAAATCGTGACAAAATTTTCGGGTCAGAAGTTATCAAATTTTTTTGAAAATTATACAAAATTGAAAAAACAGAGTTGCAAAAGCGGACTGAAAACCAACTCGAGATATGTGAGAGATACATTTTTTCGATTTCGGTTCCTTCAAAATCGACGTACACTTTGGTCACTGCAAAATTTCAAAAATGACCGCAGACAAAATTTTCATGGTTGATTTCGATAAGTTGATTTCAAAGATAGGGAACACACTTTTGAGGAAATTTTCGAATTTTGAAAAAAAAATTGGTACGTTTGTTAAGCATAAA
>SCLH01000639.1:70697-83857 GCA_004367855.1 Oikopleura vanhoeffeni | reverse complement strand
TATTATATAATTAATTAAACACAATTTTCACTTAACTTCTGGTCAAACCGGAAGTCATTATTCATCGAAAATACCGCCAAAATTTTTTTGACATAATTTTACTCTCAAATATACTCTCTTGTTATCTACGATCAAATAAACACACTTTTTACTCTACTTCCGGTTAAACCGGAAGTCATCATATATCGAAAATACCGCCAATTTTACAAAACTTCACCCTCAAATATAACTTCTTGTTATATAATTAATTAAACACACTTTTCACTCGACTTCCGGTCAAACCGGTAGTCATCATATATCGAAAGTAAAACTTCTGAAGAGTGCTTATATTTATGATTATGCAAAAAGGGGTTAGGGATAGAATAGGGATAAAGGGGGATAGGGATAGAACGGGATAGGGACGGGAAAAGGGATAGAAACGGGATAAAAAGGGGGATGGGGATAAAACGGCCATTAAAAAGGGGGATTGGACTTTCCATCCCTATCCTCTTAATGGCTCTGAAATTTCTCCATCCCTGATGGTCCATCGCTCCCTATCCCCCTCTATCCCCCTCGGTTTATCCCTTCTATCCCTATCCCTTTTGGAAGCCTGCTCTTAACTGTTTGAAAGGTCACCCTAAGAAGTTGTGACCTGCAGAAGGACGGTTAGGGTCGTAACAAAAGAACTTGTAGAACACTAAAGCAACTTCATTGTTGGAGGGTAAGTTTTTGAGTGAATTCTGAAAAATCAGTCCAAAATCATTCAAGCTTTTCAAGTTCTTTAAAAACCCCGTGAACACCATGAAAAAGCCTTTGAAATGACCTCTCAACTCTTTATTGATTAAAAATTTTGAACCTTGATTAGGCTTTATTGGCAGTTGCAGACAAGGTCAATAATGTGAATTTCACCGTCTTGAAGGTTGCAAGACTTTTCAGAAACGGATATGAGATTTCAATCTTTTAAGAAAACATAACAAAGCACGTTTTCATAATACATATCAAAGTAGATAATGATCGATCGTAATCTTTGCGCTACATCTTAACTCAACACAAACACAACCAACGCTGTAGCTACATGCCGAATATGTCAAAAGCGTGGGTGCAAGATTCTGATTGTGTTTGGGTTAAATATTGAAAGACATTTAGGAAATTTAGCTATGAGAGTGAATTAATTGTATATTCTTGAATATTCTTTACAAACCTTTGAATATACAGGGAGAATAAATTATGCATTATTCGAAACATTCTTATGTAAAATTTTCTTTGTGAATTTTGATAATCAATTAATTGAGTCACCGCAAAACAATCATATTTTTATGAGTTTTATTTCTCGGTATTTATTACGAAGAAATGAGTACGCTCATTGTCACAGAAATTCCATTTTCAAAAAACATGAGAGAAGTTTTGTTCAATATATCCATCATCATGCCCGAGTAACTAAAATCTCTCGTCTGCCTTTTAAAAGAATAGGGAAATAGAGATTTAAGTTACTTGGGCATCATGATCGATATAGCATTGACAATGCCGCATTGTTTATGTTAAACATGTTCCCGATTAAGATTGAAAAAAAATTGCAATATTTCATTTTCATTTATCAAAGACTCATAATCATCTTTCGACAAAATGGAAAACAGTCTTGGACATCTTTGAGCTTGAATAATGCAACCTGATGTCATATTTTTTATGATGCCTATTTTATAGCTATTTATTAAATGGTGCTATCTGTTTTACAAGCAACCTTTTCCGAATCAACTTATTCATTGAAAACACGGGAAATGAAAGGAAAAAGACGTGCTTAAATAAATATGTAGAGCTTTCAAACAGCATTAAATTAACATCATAAATTGATCTTAAAATACTTAATTTTAAATCAATTTTACAGATAAATTTTTATGTCTATCCAGATTTTAGAATATTTAGAGTGGTGAAGCTAAGCAAAAGAAACGAATCCCTAAAAGTTATGCTAAGGTGAGGGTCAAACGTTTAGACAGAAATGTTCCTGAAAGATGTCATTTTTGACTTGAAGTAACTTGTGTTTACAAAGTTTGTCGAATATTTAATAACATGGTAGATTTTGTCAAATAAGTTGGTCAAAAATTATTATATAAAATACAAAAACTACTCTATTTTCATTTCTTTGGACATCAAAGCTTGAAATTAAGTAATTTAGCAAGATAAATTTCCATATTAAATCTGAAACGTTAAACAGTACAATTTCAAATTAACTTTTAATTATATACAGAGAGGCCGATATCGCCGAAAAAAACCTCAATTTCACGATTTTTAGCTTAAATACTTAAAGTGCCAATATCGCCGAATTTTCCAACATTGCCAAATTTTTTTGAGATTTATATTACAAATTACTTTTTGAGCGTCATGAATGACATCATTTTAAGGATTGACTTTCCCAAATCTGGTCTCTCCAACTTTTATTTGATTTCGTTTGGTAGAATAATCAATTCTACGCATTTTGGTGATTTACTTCATACGAATCTATTGTGAAACTCCTTCGTAAATTCAAAAATTGTTCACAAATGACGTCCTATCGAACGCCTACGCGTTTTTTCATTTTTTGAACAAAATAATTTATTTGTGTTCCGATCTTGGCGGATGTGCCAATATTGCCGAATTTTCCAATATTGTCGAATTTCCCAATATCGCCGAAATTTTTTGGAAAAAAACTTTCGGCGATATTGGCCCTCTTTCTGTTATCAGTTTTATACAAGACGTTGTCCAATACAGCCGAAAGTTTTCTTTAAGGAAATTTCGGCGATATTGGGCACTTCTGGCTGTATTGGCCAATTCGGCGATATGGGGACAGATATATGTTTTTTATTCAAAAAATAAAAACACGTTGGCGTTCGAAATGACGTCATAATTTGAAAATTTTTCTATGTTATAAAGAGTTTTTGGATACGTTCAAATGAATTTAAAAAATCAATTTTAGAAAATTTTATCTTGGAACATGATGTAATTCATGAAGCACTCAAAGTAATTTCAAATAAAACCTCAAACGCCGACGCTGTTTTGGCTATATTGGCTCTTTCGGCGATATGGGCATCAGCAGATTATAAGCTAAAAAAAATTAAATTGCAGAGGTTTTTTCGGGCGATATGGTGCCTCCACCTGCATGTGATTTATTTCATTTTCAACGTTTCGCTATTCGCATAATCAATCATTTGAGCAATCATAGTATTAAAAAAATAATTATACTTCATTTTTATTTCAATTTATCCATCAGATGAGTGTACAAAGCTTAATATGTATTATTTAAATAGTTTTCGTACGTGCATTGCAATTAAACATCACTTCAAGTTATCCCGGAACTATTTTTATTTCGTTTTTGGTAACGTAACGACATAACCAAGACATTCATCGATTTGAATGCGAAATATCTAATAATTCAGAACCATGATGGATTCAACGAAAGAATTGTCATTTCTATTTATTCTTCTTGGTGTTTCTGCTATATTTTATGCAACCCTTATTTTTTTGATTGAAAATCAAGCCGAGAATTATCAAATGATAAATATATTAAAGAAATTAAAAAAATTAATTCTCGACAAGACATTTTGTACAGAAATAATTTTGTATGTTTTTTAATCATTTAAAGTTCAAAATTTAGAAAAGCAAATAAAATCGTAAATAAAGTCAAAACATTTATCGAATTCATGAAATTTTTATATTCTCGAACAGATAACCCTGAAGTATTTTCATCGATACCAATGTGTATTTGGTGGGCAGTAGTAACTATGTCTACTATCGGATATGGTGATTTGGTACCGAATACGCCGTTTGGTAAAATAATCAGGTAAAAAATATTGTTTAACGACGATTTGTACCAAAGTATACATTTTTGATCGACTTTTTTGACAGGCCTATCTTTTTTTATGAAATTGCGTAGACAGAAATCATCACAAGTGCTACCTTAATCAAAGATTCACTATTTTTTCTAAATTAACTTCCACAGGCTTCTTTTATGATAACTGCTATTGGATACATTTTTTGTGAGCGGTTGAAATTGAGGTCCCTTTGATTAATAAATTTACAAATTTTTTTTTTATTTTTATACATACCGTGTGTGTTTCAAGTGGTGTCAAGACCAACAGTGAATCTTCAAAAATGACACTCAGCTAAAATATATTTATTCATCTGATTTTCGGAAGAGAGGATGGGATTGGAGATGGAAAATCGGCCAGTGATGCATCCCTTCACAAGCCTTATCATGAGACCCGGTTTTTTCTTCTTTGTATTTTTCATCTTCAAGGTGGAGCTTGATAGGGCTTTAAAAGTGACTATATCGGATTATCAGTTAAACAAGTAAAATTCTTATGTAATAACTATCTTCACCCTTGGAAATCTTCGAGCCGATTAAATCGACTCGAAAATATTTAACCTTGAAAAACAAACTTTTGATGAAAATTCAAGATAGAGTTTGCCACGGAAAATTCAAAGATCTCAATGAAATTGTATTATCCCCGACTGGTCAAAATTTATTTCATCTTACTTTTTTGCCGATTTCTCTAAAATATAACTAAAATCCCGATTTCTAAAAACTGACTATACGAAAAATTAAGGAAGTCTTTTGGTTATTTATAAAGATAAAGAAAATTTCTTTTCTATACGGGTATTTTTGTTTCGAATGAATTACCGAACTCTTATATTTTGACAAATAAACCGATATGATTAATAATTGTTCGAAATTGCGGCGAAGTACGGCTAATTAAGTTAATACAATGAACAAACGAATATTCTCTGAGTGATTTAGGTTTCAAACTGTGTTCTTGACCGATAATCATAGAGAAAACTGAGCAAAACATAATATTATCACATGTTTTAAGAAAGTTGATAAGCTTTACCTTATATTTTTGATTTTTTGAGTAAAAATTAAAGATTTTTAAAAATTTCATTTCAATTAGAGAATATATTTTTCAAATCAAGAACAAATTAGTGAACAATAGATAAATTTTGAGAATATTGTGAAGAAAAATTTTTTGAAAGTTCAAGTTCAATCAGTACACTATAAAATTTGAAAGATAGTTCTCGACGTGCATTTTCAACGAAAAATGACATTACTTTCTGCTTTTCAAAGAATGAAACTAGACCTAACCGGATATAAAGTTATCAAAGTATAAGTGTTCAAAGTCGAGCCTAAAAATTGGCTATGGACCATAGGCTATGGAGCCTCCGGCAAAATTTACAGTTTGGGGCTTCGAAGGGTTTAATAAATAAAGTAAGTTTTTTCGAACATCTAAAGATAATCAAACGTGAAGATTATTATATTATTCGTAATATTGGTTTAGTTCCCCGGTCTGGTATTGTCAAAACGTGATAATCAGATTTGCAGTGCTTGCGAGTATTTTAATAGATTTGATTTATTATTTTAACAGTTTTTTTCTGACTTAAAAACTACAGACCTAACAAAAGCCGAAACAGACAAAAAAATCTAAAATTGATGATGATGAATAAGTGACTTTTTGCAATTTCTTATTTCCGATCGGAGTGTGAAAGTTTATTTGACCATACTTTTCAAAATTAAAACAAACTCAGATTCTTACATAAAAGCGAATTTATTGAATTTTGTCCCAAAATTATAGAATGATTACTCATCGTTGATAAGCCATGATGTACTGTGTAAGAATTTTCTCGACTGGCTAAAAATTAACTTATTGATTAAGGTTTTGTTCATGTCTGTTGTTATTATAGCGCGTGTCATTTTAAAAGATTCGATTCATGTTGGGAAATTTAACCAGAAAAACATTTTTGTAATTTGACAAAATTCTCACAGATAAATTATCTGAGATAATATAACTGTATTTATTGCATGATTTGAGAAGTCAAAAAATCAAAGTTTCGCGATTTCTAATCTGTTCCTACTTATTTTTTGTGCTATTTGCTGCATGAAATAACCCTAAGATTGTCGGTGTAACTTTGACTGTCATGGAATGTCACTCGCTCAGGCTAAAACAGGAACCAATATACTAGAGAAAATAAACAGGTTAACAAAACAAGATAAATTCTATGATCTCGAAGCAAAATAATTTGGAGTACATAATGATTAAAAAAAGTTCAAAAACAAACACAAAAAAACTTATTTCAAAAGTAGTTACTTCTGAATAAAATTTCATCATTTCTCAAATAATACTTTTCGAGTATGAGATAAAATATCATCTGTAAAACCCGAATTGAACATGTTTTTGGCGCATGAACCGGCTGAAGATAGCAGAAACATCCAGGAACGCACTTTAGTTACTCAAAGCCTATTTCGAAGAAAGGTCGTCTAGTTTTACAAATCAATTCAAAATTTACGAAAAACTAATTTTTTCAAGCTCAATATCAACTGGTTTTATAAATCATAAAGTGATACGTATTTTGAAAAATACATTTATTCATGAAAGTTATATTATAATTTGTTAGCTGACCAAATTTCTGGCATCTCTTCTGTGATGTTGGCCGGTTGGTTTTTTGAAACCTTGTTATCTTTTACCGGTTAAAAAAATATATTCATTTCAAGGTGATATTTTTATATTTTCAAATATTTGTTTTGTGTCCATTTAAACGGTCAGTGAATAAAAATTATGGGATGCCTTTGAATTATACGGTATAAGTTATACGGTATAACTTATACCTCAAAAACCAACTTAAAACCTACGCATTTTCATCCATAATGATAACTGTTTTAGATTCACTTATTGTGGAATTTCATCGCTACTTTTAAAAAATGAAAAAAAGTTATTCTGGTGTAATTTTTCACAGTCTGTAGAACTCAACCGTGCTTTGATAAGGCATTTTCTAACTTCACCAATTTAATCGACGGCGTGTAAAATGGTCAATTTCCATAAGGATATTTTTGGACCAAGCAGTTTGGTCACTAATCGAAAAATTCTTTACAATTTAGCGTTATGTGTGCTCTCACCGGTGTTCTTTGTTTTGCATTACCAGTTCCAGCTATCATTCATAAATTCCAGCAACAGGATCAGGTAATTTGGTTATCACGTTAAAATATGAAAACGACATGTCGCGACACCATGTTCTTATTTTACCTAACAGGATAATTGTATTTATTAAATAAAAAATATCTTTCAGTTATCCGAAGCGAAAAACGATTTTTCGATTAAAGCTCAGCTGCGGCGACGTTTCAATACTCCCATCGAATGAGTGTTTTTTTGATTAATAACATTTGTAAATACTGTCATAATTCAAAAGGGTTATCCCTGGGACCTTCCCAGAATTTTTCAATAAACAAAATAAATCAACTCAATTTGTCATCTCAAGCTATTTTTTCACAAATAAATTAGAAAATAAAATTTTTGACTCAGCATTTTCATATCAGGAGAAGTTTCAATAATAAAAATAATGTTTATTGACTCGCAAAATTTCACTTTCGATCGACTATTTATAATCCCTTAAATTAACAGGAATTCAGACTCCTGATTCTGAAGTTCTATGCAGAATTTAGCTAATAAGTAGAAACGCACCATAAAATATACATGAAAAATATATGTACTAGTATAATTACATATAAAAGTACATATACAGGTTTTGTTTTTGATTTTGAGGCACTTTGCCGTCTAACTGATTTTTATGTTGATTTTTACTTAAATATAAATAGGATTATTCAGTTAGACGGCAAAACACCTCAAAATCTAAACTACAACCTGTATGATTCAGTTTCTTGGCTCCTTAGGCGAAAAACAAATCTCGATAATTTGATAACCAAGTTAAACATTAATGACAGTACTCGTCGATCTTAATTTTTTATTGAAATTATTAAGAAATTAAACCCAATTAATTTTCTCGCGATTTTTTAAAAATAAGTTTTGCAAAGTCTTTCGAGAATTCCCGTATAACTTTCACAGTAATCAAAACTAACTAAGCACGGTTTTATAGCTTTTTATGAGTTTGATGAATTAAATTTCAAATGCAATAAAATATGTATTCTTTGATTCACAAAACGTAAATAAAGTTATATTTCAAGATTCTAAATTCAAATGATGCTGAATGCAGCATGATGTATTGCTGAGTTTGTGTTCCTTTAGTACAACCCACCTAATATTTCAGCAAATCATAAAGTCAGAATTCAAGCATAAGTTGATGATTGGCTGCATCAATCAGCTCTAAGAGCGCATGTACAGGGTCGAGAATCTCGACTCGAGATATAAATATCCATTTTAATAAGCATAAATAAGCATTTTAAACCTCAATATTGAAAAAATCTAATTTCCACTCGATTTGACAAAAAAAAGGACCTTAACCCGTCCATTTTTAAGCCAAGCTGAGGCGTAAAAATAAAGATACAGTTGGTGTCAATTTATCATGCGTAGTTGCTTTGATCGTAGAAAAAACTTTGTTCGCTGAAAAGATAAGGTTATTTGCGACTCAGATTTCGATTTTTTCCTGCGAAGGATGAAAGTTTACTAAATGATATTTCGAAATGTTAAGATAGTTTATTTAGAAACTAACCCTATAAAAATTGTTTGTGTCCGGATGACCATGTTTATTTGACTATCTTTAATCATGATTTAAGTTAATCTAATTGATTATTACTTCCGGACACAAACACATTTTTTACAAGGAAAACGGTCCAAGTCAAAAAGACTTTCCTTATTTTGCATGAGAAAGAATAAATGTGAGTCGAGAATAACCTTATTCATTTTGATAACTAACGATTATACCGTTACGGTATATCCCTTTATCACTTTTTGGTTAGAATGCGTAGCCACTACTCCTTTTAACGTGTGATTTCAACGTTGTGGCTACGCATTCTAACCAATAAGTGATAAAGGGATATCACTTTAATAATAAAAAATTGGATAAAATAACAAAAATTTCCTGAATTAATTAAACTTCCGTTTAAAACTTTAACGAAGATTAAAAGTGAGAGTTAAAAAAACAAAACTCAAGCATTATAAAAAACACAAATTTTTATGACCAAAATGTTTTTTGTTCAAGAGAAAAGTGCCACTTTAAGGGGGTGGTCATGTTTGATTTTTATGAAGACTGAGAGGCAATCAGAGTGCCCAAAATTGCTTGAGGATGTCAACAAAATCTATTTCCGATCAAATCAAGAAAAATTTTTTTCGAAATTTTCGCATTTTTTCGATTTTTTTCAAAGATGTTTTTTCAGAATTTAGTCAAAAAATATTGTTTGTTAAGATTTGACAATTCAAACTTCAAATTATCGGCTTGACATAAGCTAACTTTTCAGTGTTCCACTGACTTTCTTTTGAGCCTACTTTCGAAAGAATCGGAGCACATTTTTTTCGAAATTTTTCAAATTTTTTTCGAAAAATCATATTTTCAGTATGAATGGAAATTTTAGAAAAAAGCCGCCTACGAATCTCACGCGTGTTACAAGGTGTAATTTAAAAATTTTTGACCCCATTTTGAAACTCAACCTCAGAGGAAATAGATTTTTTAGCCAAAAATCGTGAAAAGCGGCCAAAAATCGTCGGTTTATTGGACCGCTAGGAAAAATTCATCGAATGTAAAACTCGCCTTTTACGAACTCTAGTCTGCTTATTCACGTATGCTACAACTTTTGAACAATTTCGAATATTTGGTCTCGGAGGAGATAGATTTTGAAATTTCGCGAAGTGACTACGACTATGTGACGATTGGTGTAGTCATCAAAATTGGGTCAAACTAGGCCTATATATTGGCATTTTTGGAATTATTGCTCAAGCTTCAGATTTTCGAGAAATGACTCTGCAAAAAAATGATTTCTTCATTGTACCGACCAGGGATCGGCATTTCAAAAATTAAAACTGAATCGTATCGTATCATATCTAGAGTCGGTGAAATAAAAAACGGATCGTATCGAACGAATAAGGACTAAATAAAAACTGGATCGTATCTTATCGTATTTAGAGGGGGTGAAATAAAAATTAAATCGGATCGTTTCGTATCTATAGGGGTGAAAATATAACTGGATCGTATCGTTTCGTATTTAGAGGATATAGAAATAATATTGGCTCGTATCGAAAGGGTTGAAAATTAGGATTGATACCGTTAGAATTATGCGAAAATGTTGAAATTAATGCATTGAAGTTAAAGTGGGAATTAACGAAACCTAATGTAAAAAAACTCTGAGACAAATAAAACTTTCCAGAAAACGACCACATGTATAGCTGGTGACTCACCAGTGGTGAGAAGAACATCTAAATTTGACTATTTTTGAAAAATGAACGATTTTGAATAAAATTATCAAATTTTGAATACAATTGTCAAAAACTAGATCGTATTGTATCGAATCTAGAGGAGATACATCAAAAACTGGGTCGTATCGTATCGAGGGGGTCGAAATTAAAAATGGATCGTATGGAATCGTGTCTTGAGGGGTTGATATAAAAACTGGATCGGATCGTATCTAGAGGAGGTGATTTAAAAACTGAATCGTATCGGATCGTATCTAGGGGGGCAGAATAAAAACTGGATCGTATCGTATATAGAGGAGTAGAATAAAAATGAGATCGTACCGCATTGAATCTAGGGGGGGTCCAAATCAGTACTGGATCGTATCATATCTAGAGGGGTAAAATAAAAATGAGATCGTATCGTATTGCAAAAAACCGATACGATCCGATTCTAAAATAACACTACGATACGATCCAATTATGCAGATCCGTGGTACCGACCGCATTAGCATTATTTCGGGGGTACTCTCAGTGACCAAAATTTGTTCGCCGTGCTTGACCCCATTTGACACCTGTCATTTTTTTCCAAGCCATTTGATAGAGGAAATTTTATTTTGGTCAGTATCAAACTTCATTATTTTGGTCACTGTGAGCGCGCACTCACAGTGACCAAAATGAAAACAAATTCTTAGATTTTCGTTGGAGTGTGAAAAAAGTTCAAAACTTTGGTCACTGTGAATGCGCGCTCACAGTGATCAAAATCTAAAAAACCTAATGTTTTTACTAGAGTATTAAAAAAGGTCAAAATGTTGGTCATTATGACCAAAATCGGAGAAATTCTTAAGATATTATTTCATTAGAGTTCGAAAAAGTTTACATTATAAGTTTACAAATAATTCTTAATTAAAACATCCGGTAACCCTTTGTCCTTCATAGTTCACCAAAGACGCTATTTTGCAAAATGCAGAATTTCGCTCTTGGTTAAAACCAACTGTTATTTAGGAATTTAATTGTTCACCTCCAATCAGGGCTGTGAAAAGGATAGGAATGGATGGGGATAGGATCATCCCCTTATGAAAACATTGGATCGGGTCGGATCGGATCGGAAGAACCAAAAAATGATTGGATCGGGATCAGATCGGAAAACCGATCCGATCCAAATGTGCCGACCCCAGAATTATTTTGAAATTTAATTTAAGAGACCGGAATTAAAATGCTCAGACTTTTAGGGATTTTGATATTTGATTGAGGCTATACGTAGCAATCAATTTGAACTATTTCAAACCTGGAGCAGGGGTCGGCAAATTTGATCGATCGGTTGGATCGGAAAAATCAATCCGATCCGATCCAATTTTTCTGAGAGGGCTAACCGATCCGATCCAAAAATTTTCGAGAGGGCCACCGATCCGATCCAAATTTTCAAAGCTCTACCGAATTTAAATTTTTCAAAATCCCAAACTTTAATTTGCTGGAATTAAACGCTGGAATAAACGCTGCGGTTAAGTACAATTTGATTATTTAGTACGTAAGAGGTATATTTAATATATCCTTAATCACATTTTTGTAAATATCCCCGGCTTTATTAGCAAACGTAATGTGTTTTAAGTAGTAGGGCCGGGAATTTTACGAAAGTGTGAATAAAGGAATATTAATTCGACGAAATATAGCTGTTTGAAAGTTAAAAGTGTACTCAAAACAACTTTTTACACGATCCGATCAATTTTTTGGGGGATTCTATCGATCCGATCCAATTTTTTTGGAGAGTCCACCGATCCGATCCAAATTTGTTTTCGAATATGCCGACCCCTGCTCTGGAGAATCAATAGTTTAAGACTTTTTCCGATTTTGGTCTAAGTGACCAAAATTTTGAACTTTTTTAATACTCTAGGAAAGACATTATGGTTTTAAGTTTTGGTCACTGTGAGGCGCGCGCTATCAGTGACCAAAATTTTGAACTTTTTACAACTTCAGGGAAAACTAAGAATTTGTTTTATTTGGTCACTGAGAGGACACTCATTTATTTCCTCCAGAAAATTTCGGAAATTGGAACTTTAGTATTTTTAGCCTGTCCAATATTTTAATACGAAATTGTAAACGCTTCAGATATTTTTCAGTAGATAATCGGCCTATATCTCTTCCAATTCGATACAATCAACACAAACTAAAGTAAAAATTCTCAAAATTGTATTTTTGATGTATGTATTTTCATATGTACTGATATGAGTTAATTTGCTGATTGTTGCAGTAAGAAGGCTTATTATATCAGATTTCAAACAATTATCAATTTCAGTTCAGTCTTTATGTGTGAATTATACGTAAATGTGGTATTGTTAGCAACTTTTTGCATCGATTCCCTGAAGAAAGCTAGCAAAAATATTAGCTTCTGTATAGTAGATTACTTTCGCGTTTCAAAAGTTTATAAATATTCATAGCTTTCTATAAACTTAAGCTTTTAATCCTGGTGCTATCCGTTTACTTTTGGTCAGTACTGTATGTGTAGTGTGGTCTTAAATGTTCCCAAGGTCTAAATTTTTCACCAGCATTCAAATATTGACTCCACGTTTGCTGTGCATCATAACAGGTACATCTGTCTCTATACTAATTAAGAAACCTGGGCGCACTGATTTTTGTTGCCCACACAGTTATCATCTAGTTTTATTAAGCCATAATAGCAGCGTGGCCGGCCAGCAGGTGCGTGATTCTTAGGGCTTGGGCTTGACGTCGTTAGGCTGATCAAGCCAAGCCGAAGAGCTAAAGTTGCCTACAAACTGAATTAATTTTTCAGCATGCTGTGGACGTTCTAGTTTGGCGTGGTGTTCAAAACTTGGTTTGGCTTGATTTTTGCCAACAAGGTCAAGCCAAAGAAAAATATCAAAGCCACGCCAAAATCCAAGGCCAAGATCAAGTCCACAAGCCAATTTCAACAGCCCAAAGCTAAACAAGCTCCAAGCTTCTAAAATTCTTTTGGCAAGACCTCCACGCCAAGCCAAACTTAAGCCTACAAATTGGTTGGCTTTGGCCAGGCCTGCATAAAGTTTGGCTACT
>SCLH01000639.1:58850-70676 GCA_004367855.1 Oikopleura vanhoeffeni | reverse complement strand
ATATCCTTATGAAAAAATGGATCGGTCGGATCGGATCGGAAGAACCAAAAAATGATTGGATCGGGATAGATCGGAACACCGATCGATCCAAATGTGCCGACCCCAGAATTATTTTGAAATTTAATTTAAGAGACCGGAAATTAAATCTCAGACTTTTAGGGATTTTGATTGGGGAGCTATAAGCTCAGCAATCAAATTTGAAACTATTTCAAACTCTGGAGCAGGGGTCGCACAATTTGATCGATCGTTGGATCGGAAAAATCAATCCGATCCGATCCAATTTTTCTGAGAGGGCTACCGATCGCATCCAAAAATTTTCGAGAGGGCCACCGACCGATCCAAAATTTTCAAAGCTCTACTCTCGATTGTTAAATTTTTCAAAATCCCAAACTTTAATTTTAACGCTGGAATAAACGCTGCGGTTAAGTACAATTTGATTATTTAGTACCGTAAAGGTATATTTAATATATCCCTTAATCACATTTTTGTAAATATCCCGGCCTTTATTAGCAAACGTAATGTGTTTTAAGTAGTAGGGCCGGGATATTTACGAAAGTGTGATAAAGTGATATTAATTTCGACGAAATATAGCTGTTTGAAAGTTAAAAGTGTACTCAAAACAACTTTTTACACCGATCCGATCCAATTTTTTGGGGGATTCTATCGATCTGATCCGATCCAATTTTTTTGGAGAGTCCACCGATCCGATCCAAATTTGTTTTTCGAATATGCCGACCCCTGCTCTGGAGAATCAATAGTTTAAGACTTTTTCCGATTTTGGTCTAAGTGACCAAAATTTTGAACTTTTTTAATACTCTAGGAAAGACATTATGGTTTTAAGATTTTGGTCACTGTGAGCGCGCGCTATCAGTGACCAAAATTTTGAACTTTNTTACACTTCAGGGAAAAACTAAGAATTTGTTTTTATTTTGGTCACTGAGAGGACACTCATTATTTCCTCCAGAAAATTTTCGGAAATTGGAACTTTAGTATTTTTAGCCTGTCCAAATAATTTTAATACGAAATTGTAAACGCTTCAGATATTTTTCAGTATACAATCGTGCGTATTCTTTCAATTCGATACAATCACACAAAACTAAAGTAAAAATTCTCAAAATTGTATTTTTGATGTATGTATTTTCAGTATGTACTGAATATGAGTTAATTTGCTGATTGTTGCAGTAAGAAGGCTTATTATATTCAGATTTCAAACATTATCAATTTCAGTTCAGTTCTTATGTGTGAATTATACGTAAATGTGGTATTGTTAGCAAACTTTTTGCATCGATTCCACTGATAGAAAGCTAGCAAAAAATTAGTTCTCTGTATAAGTAGATTACTTTCGCGTTTCAAAAAGTTTTTAAAATATCATAGCTTTCTATAAACTTCAAGCTTTTAATCCTGTTGCTATCCGTTACTTTTGGTCAGACTTGTATGAGTCATGTGGTCTTAAATGTTCCCAAGGTCTAAATTTTCACAGCCATCAAATATTGACTCACGTTTGCTGTGCATTCATAATCAGGTAGTCATCTGTCTCTATACTAATTAATGAAACCTGGCGCACTGATTACTTTTTGTTGCCCACACAGTTATCATCTAGTTTTATTAACCATAATAGTGCTACTTTAAGCCCAACCAACACCACATATTAAATTCTTGATTACGGTAGTAGTTTTTTCCGATCAAAAGTTAAATTTATATTTTAGAAACAACTTTTCCGAAAAATAATATCAGGTGGTTTCTTGGCATGAAAACCTTTTAGAGAAAAATAAAGCTGGAAAATTAAGCTCAATTTGCATTTTCAGTTTCTGCACTTGCGCATTTTTATCGAAATTTTGAAAAAAATACCAATTAGGTCATAAAAAGAACGAATTTTATCATATCTTTTCCGGGGCATATCTTTTCGAATTTGGGGTTAAAAAAGTTTAATTGTCACGTTTGATCCAGACCGAATAAGACCACGCTCTCATCAAAAATTTAATTTTTTTTTCTTACAAAATACTTGACATCGGTTTTTGGTAAGACCACAAACTTTTTATTCGCACTAGCAAATAATCTAATTGCTAAATGTATTTGTGCGCTAAAGTACAGTATAGTGTAGTATAATGTGGTCTAACAAACACGTTTCAGCACAAAAAAAATTTATGGTTCATTTTGAGTAAACGAGTTGAATAATGTTTAATTGAAATCACTAATTTAATTGAACTCACTTAGTCAGAAGACCGAAAAAAGCTGTTTTGCGATAATTTTAATTGATTCTGGTCTAAAAATAACTGGACCACTAACTTTAAATACTAACAGTGAATTTCAGAATAATACTGCTAAATCGTATAGTATAGTATAGTATAGTATAGTATAGTATAGTATAGTATAGTATAGTATAGTATAGTATAGTATAGTATAGATAAATATTAATCAGGTTATTTTATACAGTATAAGTTATACTGTATAACTCATACAATATGAGCTGTAATGTATTTGTAACGTATAGTCTAAATTCTTTATTAATCTGTTTTAAATTTTACAAGTGTATGAAAAATGCAAATTTGTCTTATACATAGGGATAATTCCAACAGATTTTCGCGAAAATCGACTTTTTTTAATTAAGGGGGTCCGGAGCATTTTCGCACCTCACAAATTACAGAGCTCGACAAAATTTCTCGGAGATCAAAAAGGATATTTCGAACGAAACTTGACTGGGGATGATTAAGGGATACTGATAAAAATCATAATATTTTGTGACGGTTTATTTGTATAGAGGGCATGATTTTCTTGGGTATATCAGGTTTCAGAAGAAATTTTTCTAATAAAAAATGCCAAAACTAAAAAGTCACTTAACTGATCGTTTAACAAAATATTTTTCGAAAACTTCTGAAAAAGAGATTGATAGAGAGTCGCATATCGAGAAACTTAATGTCGGGGCAGGTATTTCTAGAGATTTGATTATTGAATCATCCCTAGATAATAATATCGATCATGATCTCTTGTATGAATCTGATACTAAAAGTTCAGATGAACAATTTTCAGATACAAATTTTTCGGATGAACAATTTTCAGAGGAACAAAGTTTTGATAACAAATTTTCTTTTTCAATAAATACCGTATTTTCGATTCAAAATTGGAAAATAAGCAAAAAAACTGGTGATCGTTTGATCAAAACAGCCGAAAAACACAAAAAATGTCAGAAAAATCGCTATAAGAAAAAAGCTGTTTATTTCAACAGAGTCTCAAATCAGCTTCTAAATTCGGATTTCCGACATGGAAGTGTTCCAGGTTACAAAGAAGAGAGTGACTAACTGCAAACGAGTTTTTTCGCACGCCACTTTCTTGCGTGCGCCACTAAGTAGCTCATTATGACCGTTCTAAAAATAATTTAGAAAATAACATATCGGAACATTAAGTGTTTTGCATAATAGCCTATTATTAATAGGTCTAGGATCCTTGTTTAATTGAAGTATGTTTTTACCGATAACTTCCAAAATATTGAGAAATTTTAAATTGTTTTACTTTTATTTAAGAGAACTTTATTTTGCGGTCTTAATAGCGAAAGAAAATATAAAATCCGATATTTATTTAAGGATTTAGTTAATTTGTGTTCGACCTTCAGCGCGCCCTAATTAAGAGGGCACTTTAATCCGCCTAAAATTATCCGCCTAAAAATAATCCGCCTAATTTTTATTTTTCAAAAAAGCAATTTTTGACTAAACTTTCTAGAATTATGTTGTTTTCTGGCGTGCATGAAGAAAATTCATACCTTTAACTGTCAAATTATTAAAAAAATTTAGTTCCCAGAACAATAAACCTTATAAATTTGGAGTACCAATTTTTCAAAAATTAGGCGGATTATTAATTAGGCGGATTATTTTTAGGCGGATTAACGTTCCTTCCGAATTAGCTAACCAGGCATCACAGAGAAGCGAGACCACCACCAATCGATTTATTTTGTCCGATTTAGTTATTCTGAGTATACGTTCTCAGAAACTGTATAAGTTAGTGTTTTAATTTTTAACTTAATAAAATCCAAATTTTTGATAATGCTATACTGTAAGTAATAAAAAAGCGAAACGTTAGAAAATATACAATGAGAATAAAAGATAAATATTTGTTAACTTATGTAGATTTTTACGATGGTTGACCACTGAGTGCTTGACAGTCAGGTGGTCAGTTAACCATAAGGGTCAGGCCTCGGCAAGCCAGGCTTGACTTTGGTGGCTTGACTTGAATTGGCTTTGATATCAAGCCAGGTATGCTGGCTTGACCTGGATTGACTTGGCTTGACCAATAAGGGGGGATTTCTGAGAGAATTTTTGCGAAATTTTAAGTTAAAATTAGTGATTTTGCTCTCGAGCACTATCTGTGGACATTTTTGAAAATTTGAAAAATTATTTCTGTTTTTTAACTGTTATTAAGTGAAAATTTATTATCGAGTTTGATGATAAATTGCAGCTGAAAAAATCTAGGAATTATAGATTTCATCATAATGGTGACATTGACCTAGATTGTCAAAGAATGAGTAGGTGAAGGTTTCGAATCTTTCTTAAAAAGTTGTTATTAGTGGGTTAAAAAATAATTAATTGACGCGTTAATAAATCTTCTATTACTGACAATATTGGTTTTCTAAAATTCCAAAAAAAATCAGATAATATTGATCAACAGTTAATTTTAGGTCCAAGTTTTAAGTTTTTAAGCCATCGGAAATTTCTTGTCGACCTTCAAAACTCTACAGTATATAATTGGACTCGAAATTTAATTCCAACGCCTTAGTAACGTTTTAACTTTCTTGAATTTCGCCCATTTTAATGCAGAAATATCATCAACTTTGTCCACTTTGGGGCCAGCAATATAATTTACTTTGGCCTCCTTGAGCACGAAATATTATCAGCCACTGAGTGCTTACCAGTGGTAACTTACCACTCCTCCTTTTGGGCCAGAAATGTTCACACCTTCACCCTCTTTAGGGCCAAAATTCATCATGGCAAACTGAGGCGAGTTTCCTTCAGCCCCTGCAAATATCTGCCTAAATTAAGGCCAAACATATATTGAGGAGTCTGAGTACAAATCCAGGTAAAAACACATATTAATCTATTTCGAAACCAGCGCCTTTGATACTTAAATTGACTTGTTAGTTTATAATTTCATTATCTTAAACCAACCCAAATAACCAAACATATTACTTACGAAAACATAAATCATTTCCACCAGAGTTTTAAGAACCTTCCGTCTCACTCTCTTTTTTTTGAACGAAGGGAGCTAACGGCTTAATTATTAAGGGAGTGGGTGTCGCTGAATTTGGTTTGGTGCTGAATTGGGTTGGTGCTATTTGACAGATTTGCACTTTTTCAATTTTTAAAAATGTAAGGTGCCACCTTTGAGCTAATTTCGTATAATCTGATTTTTTCAGATCTATACCGGTAATTTTTACTTTATAAATCGCCTTTTAAAAACACACTCAAAAAGTGGGAGATTTAGGCATTAATTAAAGGCATCAATTAAGGTATAATAATTGCTTTTCAAATAATAATTTTCAACTTATCAAATTTTTCAACTAATTAATTTGATTTAACTTTTCAATAATTTATTATGATGAAAACGAAAAAAACGGTCTCGACCACCGAATTCAATTTATTTTATTTGGTTTCATACTATTTCTACCTCAAAAATGAAAATTTCAAAAAAGTTCGAAAAAACAGAAATTTTGACACATCGTTCGAAAAATTTTTATTCATGAGATGAATGAAATAAATTGAATTCGGTGGTCGGGACGGCTTATCAATTTGGCAAGTTAAGTAAATTTATTTTTGATTAACGAGGTCTTCAACCTATTTCTCCCAAACCGTAGTTTCGTTGCAAAACTTATGATTCAGAGTATGATCAAGAGCAAAGAAACAAAACGAGGAAATATTTGAAAAAACTAAAAGATGCCCTACGGAGAATTTTTAGCCGATGATTTCAGAAAAATATGTTTGAAAATTTTTGAACAAGAAATGAGGAAAATTTTCATAATATTTTAGACCAAAAATCACATAACCATGTCATATAATTGTTTAAAGACCATATAAATAATATGTGGCGCCGTACGCGAAAAGTTAAAGTGACCATTTTTAAGAGTGTTTTTCGTTGATTTGAAACAAATAATAAACAAAAAATAAGACATTATTTTATAATGTTCGTAATTTTTCTCAAAAATTTCTCAAAATTTGACGAATTCGAAAAGTTAAATTCGAACTCAAAATTTTCTAAAAACGCAATAATACGAAAATTCTGTAGTGACAAACGTTGCCTGGATTATGAAACATTACTTTGATGGTATATAGAGGGGGAATATATAAACCAAGTAAAAAGTTTTTCATTAAGAGCTCATATGCGTATCTGTCAAATAGCACCGACTCCCTTAACGTCGTCGCGAGCTGGAAAAGTGAAGCCTTCATTATCCGGAATTTAAAAACATTTATCACACCCAAACTTGCCAATTTGGTAAGTTGACTTATCTACCGATTCAAATTTATTACATTTAACTCATAAAGAAAAATATTTGTTTCGATGTGCTGAAATTTCATTTTTTTCGTCATTTTTCACCAATTTAAATTTTGGATTTTGACGTAGAAATCGTATAAAATAATATAAAATAAATCCGAGCTGGTGGTCGTGTGCGTATTTAAGGGTTCCTAAATAATAAATTAAAAATAACAAATTTACTGTTATTTAGACACCATGGAAGCAAACGCGCGTTTTTTGGGTGTTCTTTCAAAAGAAGATTTATAAAGTAAAAATAATTGATTTGAAGAAAATCAGATTTTACGTGAGCTCAAAAGTGTCAACTTTTGTTCGAAAACGTTTTCATTCGAAAATTTTGAAGTGTCAAAAAGTTTCTTATCAAGAGAAAAAAATCGAAAAAGTGCAAATCTGTCAAAATGCACCGACCCCCTTAATCACATAAAAACCGATTTTTGAAATTCCTTATTTCAAATAGTCTATACAAGAGGTCGATACATCTGAATTTTTTTGAAAAAGATTGGATCGGATCGATTCCGATCCAGTTGTGCCCATCCCGGGTCTATACTGTAGACTTAATTTAAGGTTACATAAATACTCATATTCCTTTATAACACTTTGCTTGGAATGCGTAGCCAAATAGGAGAATCAATAGAAGAATTACATCGAAAAATCGAAGTGGCTACGCATTCTAAGCAAAGTGTGATAAAGGGTTATAGCCCCAAGTAGCATGAATTTTACGCCCTAACTATACATTTATTTGAGACAACTTCTCACAATACGATTCCAAAGAAAAGTTTTCTGTTGTTTCAACAAAAAATATCCGGAATTATTTGTTCGATACATAACGCGTGAGTTTCAAGTGGTGAAGAAACCAAAAGTGGAACGTTAAAAAATGGCTTACGCTAGAATATAATTATTTTTCCGATTTTCTAGAGAATAGTACCATTGGATCCCATTTGAAATTCTCTATATTTTTCAATTAGTAAGGAAAGTTTATGTGTACTCTAAAAGCGACTATATCGGATTCAGTACAACTTTCCACTTTTAGTTTCTTTGCCACTTGAAACGCAGGCAGTAATATAACACAATCAATGATTTAAAACAAGAAATTCTAGAGAAAATTTGTTATAAGATTGCCCTGAAAACTTATATAAACATATAAACTTTCTTGGTAAATTATCGCAGCAATTACTTTCCTGCACACAACAAAAGTCATAATAAAATGCAATTTAACACATAAAAAAAGGTTTAAAAAAACTGGTACGGATTCAAAGCTAAAACAAGAAATTAAAATTATTAAATTAAGTCATAAAAAATTTAAATTTTCATTATAATACATGGTGCAAAGTCTATTTAGCATAGACTACTATGCAGCATTGTGAAAATTGCACTTTTATTTATATTCGCAAACAAACGCATGTTTTGAATTATTTAAACTTGTATATATATATACTTGTGTTCATATAAATATTCGTCTAGCCTTAAATAGCTTGAATTATACGCTCGTCTTATAAAACTCGTTTTAACAACTTTTCAAAATACAATTCTAAAGATAAAGTTGCATGTTTTTTCAACAAAAATTCCTCGGAATTATTTGTTGGATACAATTAATAATTAAGAAAAAATACTAAAGAAAGTGGATACAAAGTATTTGGTAAATCTTTTTTGACAAATTTAATATACTTACAATTTAATTATACTAAATACTTGTGGGTACTGTTGGATAAGTCTCATTTTGGAAAACTGGTGAATTATTTGTTTGATTAAATTAATAATTATTAAGAAACATACTAAATAAGGCGGATACAAAGTATTCAGCAAATCTCCATACAAATTAATTCTAAATAAAAAGGTTCCTGTTGTTTCAACAAAAAAGTCTAAGAAATTATTTGTTTCATACAATAAATAGGAAGTATATTAAATACATTGGGTACTATCGGGTAACCTGCATTTTGAAAAAAACATTTCATCCGTAAACTTTTTTTTATATATGCAAATAATTTAAGGCATATTTAGGGTCAGTGAATGACGTTAAAGTTTCTCGAAACAGAAAATTCGCGCATGAAGTTTGTTTTTGAGCCACCTCTTTTTGATTGGTTTGCATTTATAACATGACAGTTTGTTACAATAAGAAGCAAGCCAGTTGAATAATTCACCGTTACCTATAATGGTAATTTGCTGAAAACAATTTTACATATATTAATATGGATTGATTTCTTGACGATTCTACTGACTCTGAACTTGTCAGGGCCCTCAATCATTAGTCCCTAGGTTTTACTGATAATCGCGCATGAAGATTTGTTTTTGAGCCACCTACTGATAACAATTTCAAAATAATGTTGCTTACGATTTTTTTCTTTCAATCAACGTGAACTTTTACATGCTTTCCGATGTATGTACAAGATTTTCTTTGCTCGTCGTTGGCTGTCCAAAAGGCCGCTTTCAAAAAGCCACTTTGCAGCGCGTAGTTCAAAATGCCGCCGTCTCGAAACAGCCACCGCGATTGGGACTACCCCAATTATAGCGGTAATGTGAAGGAAAAGGGTATTTCTCTCATTCGATGCGACTCAAAATAAAAAAAATATGAAATAAAGGCAAGTTTAACTAACGTTAATATTCTGGCTCAGCTAAGGATGTTTCCAGCGTCCTAAGAGACGTTACCCAAGGTACCTTTATATTCATATATCCCTTTATCACTTTTTGGTTAGAAAGCGTAGCCACTACTCCTTTTAACGTGTGATTTNAACGTTGTGGCTACGCATTCTAACCAAAAATGATAAAAGGATATAGCTACTTTCCTGTTTAAGGAGGTACTGGTTGCTGGAATTTATTTTTCTCGAGCAAAATCGGGCTTTCAGGCAAGTAATAAGATTAGCCTTTATAATAAACTAGCCTTTAGTTTGCGTAATATATGTGCCAAAACTTTTTTGCATGCATACACTCCCGGACACATAATTGAGACAGGGAGACCTTAACCAAAACTGTAAATTTATTTCTTTCTAGGTTTTATTTTGAAATAAATCTAAAATTTAAGATAACTTGTATAATCAGTAGACAAATCCTCTCAGAAAGAAACAAATCCTCTATTCAAAATATAACATCTCCCTATATTGGCCTTCGACCGATTTTGGGCTCATTTTTTAACAAAATTAAATGAAAACATAATATGCCCCTTTATCGGCCTTCGGCCGATTCTGGGCTCATTTTGCAACCAAATTGAATAAAATATAATTTGTCCCTTTATCGGCCTTCGGCCGATTTGGAACTCATTTTTCAAAAAATTAAATTCGAAGTATAGTATCTCCCTATATCGGTCTTCGGTCAATTTTGGGCTCATTTTTCAACGAAATTAAATTAAAATATAATTTGTCCCTTTATCGGCCTTTGGCGGATTTGGGGCTCATTTTTCAACGAAATTAAGTTAAAATATAATTTGTCCCTTTATCGGCCTTTGGCCGATTTGGGGCTCATTTCTCAATAAAATTTAAGTCAAAATATGATATCTCCCTATATCGGCCTTCGGCCGACTTGGAACTCATTTCTCAAAAAAGTTAAATTCAAAATATAATATCTCCCTATATCGGCCTTCGGCCGATTTTGGGCTTATTTGTTAACAAAATTAAATTTAAATATAATATGCCCCTTAAGCGGCCTTCGGCCGATTTGGGGCTCATTCTCAAAAAAAATTAAATTTGAAATATAATATCTCCGTATATCGGCCTTCGGCCGATTTGGGCTCATTTTTTAACGAAATTAACTAAAAATATAACTTGTCCGTTTATCGGCCTTTGGCCGATTTGGGGCTCATTCCTCAAAAAATTAAATTCAAAATATAATATCTCCCTATATCGGCCTTTGGCCGATTTTGTGCTCATTTTTTANCACGAGAGAAGAATTATTTTTTCGAAATGAATCACTCACACAATCACGCACAGCGAAGCGCTGAGGAAAGGGAGGAAGTGGTACACAGATTAATAATTCTGCATTTTGGGTTAAAGAATGTAGCAAGAAAATCGCGTCCAAAGGCACAGATATAAGGAGAGCTTTGGCCGATTTGGGGCTCATTCCTCAAAAAATTAAATTCAAAATATAATATCTCCCTATATCGGCCTTTGGCCGATTTTGTGCTCATTTTTTAACAAAATCAAATTAAAATATAATTTTCCCCTTTATCAGCCTTCGGTCGATTTGGAACTCATTTTTCGAAAAAAATTAAATTCAAAATATAATATCTCCCTATATTGGCCTTCGGCCGATTTTGGGCTCATTTTTAAACAAAATTAAATTAAAATATAATATGCCCCTTTATCGGCCTTTGGCCGATTTGTGACTCATTTTTCAAAAAAATTAAATTCAAAATATAATATCTCCCTATATCGGCCTTCGGCCGATTTTGGGCTCATTTTTCAACGAAATTAAATTAAAATATAATTTGTCCCTCTATCGGCCTTTGACCGATTTGGAGCTCATTTCTGAAAAAAATTAAATTCAAAATATAATATCTCCCTATATCGGCCTTCGGCCGATTTGGGCTCATTTTTTAACAAAATTGAATTTAAATATAATATTCCCCTTTATCGGCCTTTGGCCGATTTTGGGCTCATTTTTCAATAAAATTGAATTAAAATATAATTTGTCCCTTTATCGGCCTTCGGCCGATTTGGAACTCATTTTTCAAAAAAATTTAATTCGAAGTATAATATCTCCCTTTAGCGGCCTTCGGCCAATTTTGGGCTCATTTTTCAATAAAATTGAATGTAAATATAATTTGTCCCTTTATCGGCCTTCGGCCGATTTGGGGCTTATTCTCAAAAAAATTAAATTCAAAATATAATTTCTCCCTATATCGGCCTTCGGCCGATTTTGGGCTCAGTTTTAAACAATTTTGAATTAAAATATAACTTGCCCCTTTATCGGCTTTCGGCCGATTGGGGGCTCATTTTTCAAAAATTTAATTCAAAATATAATATCTCTTCATATTGGCCTTCGGCCGATTTTGGGTTCATTTTTTCACAAAATTAAATTAAAATATAATATGCCCCTTTATCGGCCCTTCGGCCGATTTGGGGCTCATTTTTCAACGAAATTAAATAAAAATATAATTTGTCCCTTTATCGGCCTTNTCATAGTAGGACACTTTTAAAAAAAAACATTTTTTGGGTATTTTATGGTTTTTAGACCAATCACGTAATCCCAGATTATGCATCTTGATCGGAAATTTTATTCGTATACGCTTTTAGTCTCATTATGACTCCAACTACAATTTTAATTTCAGCCAATCAGGAAGAAGGACCAATAATTTTTAAAAAATTTTCCCAAAAAATGTTTCTT
>SCLH01000639.1:0-44832 GCA_004367855.1 Oikopleura vanhoeffeni | reverse complement strand
TTTCTCAGAAACTTCACTCGAAAATGTGTAAAAAAGAGCCCAATTATCGTGCCCCACATTCTTAAGGGGATGATCGTCGCATTTTAGGGGTTTTTCGATGGCCAATTGTCGCAAAAGTACAAATCGTTGGACCAAATATTACCTCTCTGATATATTTGAACTAAAATCTTACATCCTAAAAACAAATAAAAAGTGACGGATGGCTCGTCCAATCAGAAACGTGCTTACAAAAGTGACGGAATATTTTTTTCAAAATGTATCTCCGCCCTGAGTGTTCAAGGTACAACAATTATTTATGACTTAAATTAACCGGACAGAACGTGAGCAGACCACCAAGCAGACCACCCCCTTAATAACGAAGAAAATCAACGTTTTGCTTTATACAGACTCCTTTATTAGGACTCTTTTTGAATTTGAGTGATTATAACTAACAGGGTGGGCAGAATCATAATTTTGAGCTAGCAACGGTATTTCGACCAATATTATGAAAACATTCAGAGACTGAATTTCCGACAATTTATTAAAATTGACATTTATGCGCGAAGTAAGATTACAATATTGCGCGAAAAAATCAACTTTCGAATTCAGTTTATTCATTTCTGATAGACTGAAAGTGGCTTTTTAGCCGAAACGTCAAATAAAAAATATCTATGACAGAAAAATATAATATTTTATGTCTTAAAACCAATGAGTGTAATTAGCTTATTTTACTCCTTGTTTTTAATTGTTTTTTCGAGTTATTAGCTTGAATGATCAAAAGTCTTAATATAAACCTGGATATCAGTTCACCCGCCTGATAAAAGTAGATAAACTGTAATATTTTTGACAAAGGATTTTTTCCATGATGCAATCTATGGCATAGATTACTTTGGTATGCGTTATCACTCCGCGTCACAACTGTGACGCCAGAAAAGACAGTGACCAATCAAATCACGCGATTCCTAAAATAAGTTGACAATTGTGTGATTTGATTGGTCACTGTCTTTTCTGACGTCACGGTTGTATGCGGAGTGAGAAGGCAGGGGAAAAGATAATCTTCGATATTGTCCTTATCTTTCAGGAGTGCCTCAAAAAAATCAATAATTTTCAGAAGCCATTTATCGATATTAAAAATTTATTTTGGCCGAAAAGTAATGAAGACCTTCTTTATTTATAAAAACTTTTAATAATTTATAAATAATATCTTAAAGTTAGTCCTTATATGTTGCCATTTTTGGCCGGGATAATGATGGCCCCCTTTTATTTGCTCTTTACCTTAAAAATTTCGAAGTTAGCTTTAAAAAATAATATTCTTAGGCCCTCAGTTGCGCGATCGCGTTAGACCGATAAAAGCGTTGGAATCAACGTTGTCGAAGATAGGGGTCAAACGCGAATACGCATCGGAGGACGAAGAGATCCTCTTCGTAAATATTGTCCTTATAAAGACATTTCAAAATAATAACCTTAATTGTTGGCTATATTTCGTTCATATTGTCTTTATAGAGGGTGTCCTTAAAGACGAACACAGCAGTAACACATGCCATCAAATCGGAGAAAATATATGAGAAAAAAATATTCTATGAACCCAATTAATAAATTTGATACAATTTTGATACAAGTTTACGACATTTTTCAAGTCTTTGAACATTTTTCAAGACACTGATACGGTAGGAAGTAAATTAACTGATATTCGGTATACATGTATTCGACCTACTCATGGCAAAGACTGATTGATCACTTTCGTTAGGTAATCAATTGGATTTGCGTAGAACTATATAAGGTACCCATGTGAATAATGAGATAATATCACATGTTTAAGGGTATGGTGCACCATGGTGGTTCCTACATTTTCTGCAGTTATTATGTCATAAAANGTGGTTCAATAAACCTTACTTTTTAAACCTTTTTATCTATAATAAAAAATAAAAAATATAGAATATGAAATTTTTTTTTGAAAATTTAACTCTTCAATTTGATCATGAATGAAACATTGAAGGTTTATCTTATAAAAGTTTTCTGTAAACAACGCTCAAAGTAAGGCCTCCTGAAAAGCTCTCCTGCCTCGGCAAAACTTTTTTGTCTATGCTTCGGGGAGTTAAATGATGCATGAAGGTAAAAAGAAAGTGAGCAAAATTTATGATATCAAGTTGATGGTTTGACGTTATAAATTGTTTAAAAGTTCAACTGACTAACGCTTAAATTAAGTCATAGCCTTCAATTTTTTTCTGATTTTTTTCAAATTTCATACACCAAATTATTATTTTTGTTTGTTTTTGTGAATCATAATGAATTTCAAACATAAAATTAAATAAAATTATCTACAAAATACACATTCACATCTGCACAAAATACTGCTTACTTCGAAATTAAAAAATGTCCAAGAAATTGGTTATCGAAATTCTTTTTTTTAATCAATCTTTATCACAGGCTGATTTATAATAGTTATACAGTATAACTTATACTGCACATTATTTTCTCACAACTTACCTAATTGACCATCCACTTTACCGAACATGACAAAGGACATCAAAGAAACGTACAATGTGATTTTAAAACCTTTCATTTCCGAATAAATAGAACAATTTCTGCTTTTTTGATCGATAGTAACCGTTTTTCGGAGATTTATTATACGTAAATAATAGTTTTTGAAAATTGGTCAGTTTCTTTTGAAACAACACCTGGGCAGGCGCTGATAGCATTTGTGATAGCGGTAGTGTATTGGGGCATGTACGCCTCGCGAGTGTTAGGGTGGTCAAGTCAAGTCAAGCCACCAAAGTCAAGCCTGGCTTGCCGAGGCCTGGTTAGGATGGTCTGGTAGAATTAAGCTTGAGGTGTGAAAATAAACTTNTGGTCTGTGTTAGGATGGTCTGTGTTAGGATGGTCTGGTACAAAACGCCGCCCTTGAATAATTGAGTGAATTAAGCTTGAGGTGTGAAAATAAACTTTTATGGCATAACATATTTTTGAGGGACAGGTAAAAAAACACAGATAATTTTAAAGACTCCTTCTGAAATGAAAACTATATAATGTAATTGGTTATGAAGAGAAATAACGTCAAAATTTTATCGTTATTTCTTCGTGGTTTTTAGTTTATCCAGATCATCATGCAGCTGTTTAATTAAGATTTATCAGCCGAAATATCGAATCGTAGCTCACGGTTGATTTTTTGAAATTTTGGATTTTTAGCATTTGCAGCTTTTGTTTTTGGCAGGTGAATTTTGAAATTTTCATTTGAAGAATTTTGAGTTCATTCTTTTTCCGCTTTAATTTTGAAATCGCATTTTCTTGTTCTTTTTGCTCAAAGCTAACATTTGCGGTCAACTTTAAATTTTTTTGTCTATAATTTCTCACCATTCTTCGCAATCCAATATTTTCATTTTCCAAAACTGTTTTTTTAAAATCGTTGTCGTCATCAAATTTGTTGTCAGAACCTAAAATAAAAGTAACATATCATAAATTTTTTTTTTGATATCCCGTCTTATTTCAAAAAATTTCTTAAATTATTAAAATCAAAAACAGCAGGTCGGAATGAAAACGCTATGATTCATAGCCTATGAACATCATTTTAACTACTGAGGGCCACTTTGGTCGGTAAATGGGATTTTTTTAGCAATATTGTATATATTTTTAAGCAATATCGTTGAAAGTGCCCAATATCGCCGATTTTTTTAAACACGGCGATATTGACCCCCTTTACATTATTACCAGAAATAAACTGAGCGTCATCAAATCTTTAACGAAGTATTCTACATGTCTCTGGAAATATCTGACAGAAAATTGACGGAGGAGAGTCGATTTTGAAAAATTTAATTTTTCAGTCAACTGAAATAGCATATTTTTGGCCTCGGAGCATTCTAGGGCAAAATTTGCAAATTTATTCCAACATATTATTGACATTTTAGTTTAACCACAAGTGTAAGAATTAAATCCAAAATTATGAAATTTGTTTACGATTGTCAATTTAATGAGGAATTGTCTGAGCTTTCCAAAACCGTAAAGAATGTAACTCTATCATCTCTAATTTTCAACAATTAAGTTCCAAACTCAGAAATGACCAAAAATTCTTACCCTGACCACCCCTTAATAATTGAATGCCGTTTTTTTATTAATATGGTTATTATTATTTTTAAAAATTCTGATCAAAGTCTAAAATAACCGACATTTTGTGGTTTGACAAAAAAGTTATGTCAGACTTAAAGTATTTTAGTGTTTCAAACATTTGGACTTATTTCTTTATTTTAAAAACTAACCCGTATCAGGTTAAATTTCGGATACACTGGCAACTGGTTCTGGATTTTTTGAGTTTTTATTTTCGAAAAATAATTCATTTAGTGACTTATCATTTGTAAAATTCGAAGTATTTTCATCGTCATCAAAATTGAAAAGCTTTTCTTCGGAGTTAAGCATTGCAAATAGGTCGACATTTTCGATAACTTTCATTTTCTGACTATATCCCTTTATCACCTTTTGGTTAGAATGCGTAGCCACAACGTTAAAATCACACGTTAAAAGGAGTAGTGGCTACGCATTCTAACCAAAAGGTGATAAAGGGATATTGGTATTTGTTTTGAGATGATGTTGTAGCCTCTTTTGAAGTTTCAATGTCATTTGTGATCAAAGTTGAATCAGCATCGATTGAATCATCAATTACGATTATGTCTGGGTTTACGCTTGTTTAAGCAAGTTTAAGGGTCATTTCCAATTCTGAGAATGTTAAACACCTTGCGCTATCCTTCATTGTCAATGTGTTTTTTTTGGCACTGAGGGCCAACATCATAAAGTTGCTAACCTGAAGGCAGGTGTCCAAGCTTTAATCGGAATAATTTTTGCACCTCAAGCTAAACTACCCAATTTTTACCCGAGAATAACTCGAGAAAGGTTACCAGACTACCGATATCACAAAACCATCTCCCCCTGATGATAAGGCAAAATTGTTCTATTTAAAAAATATAATCTTTTTGGTGATGCTGCGCATCCCCAAAACAATTATATTGTATAAAAAACATAAAAAAAAAAATTCTTCGGCCGATTTGTGCCTCATTTTCCAACTAAATTACAGTATGTGTTTTTTTGAGGAGGAACTGAATATTAAGTGTCCGGGAGAATCGACTTAACTTTGGAGAGAATTCTCCCAAATTGTTTACTTTTTGTTCCCCCGAAAAAAAAACACATACTGTAAATTAAAAAAATAAAACTCTGTCCTATCAGCCTTCGCCCGAATTTACACCTTTTTTCTAAAAATTAAATTGAGTATATAAACGCCCCCTATTATCGGCCTTCAGCCGATTTCAGGCTCATTTTCTTACAATGTTATCGACAATTTAAAATGAAATAATGAAAGTGAGCAAGTTTGGAGACGTGAGAGCAATTTAGGACAACATCGACGAAGAAATCAATTTAAATTTGTTTTGATTCTAGCGGCATCTGTGATGATAATTTGGTTATATTTTATAATACGGTCTCCAGAAAACAGCTTTTGGCGCATCTTTTCGAAAGAAAAATATTACTCCCGATCTCAAATATTAACAACATCGGCTCTAGCACCACCTGTTGTCATCATAGCCACAAAGTGTCTCATACTGTCTCTAAAAACCAGCTTAGCGCGCTTATTTTGGTCATACCAAATGTGTAATCCTGATTTGTCCATATTCAGACCAATCAGAATCTCCTTATGACTCATTGTTTAATACTTTTATTTATTCAAAACAAAACCAGAAAAATAATAAATGTACAAGTTCAAAACAAATAATGAAAATTAGCAAATTTGGAGACGTGAGAGCAATTTACTTCATGACGCCTCAAAATCAGCAAAAAATACAAAAATTAATTTATTTTCGCTCCAGCAGCATCTGTGGTGACCATAGACTAATATTTTGTGATGTGGTTTCCAAAAAACCGCTTATGTCGCATCTTTTGGTGGTGTCAAATCTCAAAAATACTTCAAGTTTTATCTAAAAACAAAAATCGGCTCTAGCGCCACCTGTGGTAATTTTAGTTACATTGTTTGTTATACCGTCTCAAAAAACTAGCTTATTGCGCATCTTTTGGAACTACTTTATAGTCGATTCTGATTGGTTCAAATTTCGACCAATGAAAATTTCAATGTCAACCCATTTTTATTTTTTTCATTTTTATAACAAAAAAANCGCCGCTATTTGTCATTACCAAAAATGTGTTAATCCTGCATTTGTCCATATTCAGACCAATCAGAATCTCTTTATGACTCATTGTTTAATACTTGTATTTATTCAAAAAACAAACCAGAAAAATAATAAATGTACACAAGTTCAAAACAAATAATAAAATTAGCAAAATTTGGAGACGTGAGAAGCCATTTACTTAGACGCCGTCAAAATCAAGCAAAAATACAAAAAAATTAATGTTATTTTCGCTCCAGCAGCAAAGCATCTGGGTGACCATAGACTAATTTTTGTGATGTGTTCCAAAAAAAACCGCCTTATGTCGCCACTTTTGGGTCTGTCAAATCTCAACAATACTTCAAGTTTTACTAAAAACAAAATCGGCTCTAGCGCCACCTTGTTTGGTAATTTTAGTTACATTGTTTGTTTATACACGTCTCAAAAAACTAGCTTATTGGCATTCTTTTGGCAACTACTTTATAGTCGATCTGATTGGTTAATTTCGACAATGAAAATTTCATGTCAACCCATTATTTATTTTCTTTTCATTTTATAACAAAAAAAGAGAAAAAAAATATTGTTGACTGGAAAATATCGCACGGCCCAACATATATATATTCGAGGCGCATATTTTTTTGCCAGTGGTTTTGTCACCGATTTTCTGCCCAGCATTCCGACCGATCCGCATCACATTTTTCAAATCCGTGATCCGATCCGATGCGCATATTGAAAAATTTTGAGGCCCGAAATTCGCGAATCACGATCCGATCTGGAAAATCAGCTCGCGATGCCCTTCCCTGCCTCTAGATTGGCCTCATTTTTCTCCAAAATTGGCATGACTCAGCATCGCAAGACCTTTTTTATTGAAAAACTGATTGTCCCCTTAAAATTCTATATACACCTTTCGGTTTTAACAGCCGGTTTACTAGTGACCGGTTATCTATTTTGGTCATTTTCGAACACCAGAGGTTACAATTTCAAAAAGATTAAGCAAGTTTTTTGCTCCAAATTAAGCCAAGAACACGCATAGCTACTGAAAATTCTCAGTTTTGACATTTTTCTGAGTCGAATTCGCCTGTGACGCCTATATCACCACTGTTTACATTCGGCGCTTTTGAAAAACGTTACTCATATCGATAACTCGTAGACTGTTATAGTGAGTCTGTACCCAGAACTTGATTTTTCTGCATCTAGCTGCCATTCCTCATACATCGAGTCATATAAGAAACTTTTCATTATCAACATATATGTTTTATTTTATCTAAAATAACAATTTTCAGCCAATTTGCTATACAATTATAATAAACAAAAACAAAAATTTAAAGGAAAAAAGGCAATTAATGGGATAAGAAAAAGACGCGAAAATGGACCTCCAGATTACAAACAAAAGTCAATAATAATATAACTTAACGGGAGTGGCATAAATACCTGGCATCCTGGAGTTCAATATAACTTACGAAAATAGTAAGGCAGGTATTATTTTTTCATGCTTATTATAGTCAGCTGAACCAATTTAAATATGTTTCAGCTTCTTAAAATCATTTTTTATGTTTCATTTTAGAAAAGATTATGAGACGAGTTTTCATCTTTGAAATAGTAAAAAATTTGGAAAAAAATCAAAGCATTATGAAAATTGTTCCGCATTTTTTGTCCAAAAATTTTTTCTGTTTCATAACTGGTGGGGTAAAAACCAAAAAATAGGCACTTTAACTTTTTTCATGGGATTCCTACATATTATTCTGACCGCTGTTTGAAAATTCATAAAAATTTTTTATTTTCATTTTTTATCACTTTTTAGAAAAATTATGAAAAGTTTCCCCAAATCACTCCAAAAATTTATTATCGTGGGTTTTTTTAACTCTCCATTGAAAAATCATTGCAGCAATCACATACATGTATAAAATGTTTTGGTAATCTATCGCCCGCTATATGTCAACTCAGGTACGTCGGCGCGATTATCCATTTGTAACTGTTGAGGTAAATTTCTTAAACACTTGACTGTACACTCGATAAGTGCCGTTCGGCACTGAATTTTTAAAAATTTGATGCGTTGCGAAAAAGTCCTATAAAAATTTTGGGTGTATTAGGCGCCATGTCGCTCTAATAGTCAGGACATTTTTGATATCAAAAACGCAATTAACTGATTCTTTTCGAGAACCCTCACAATATTTGTTTCATTTCGAAAACAATTTCGAGACAGATATTCTTAAAATCTTTTTAGGAATTGCTGTGTGGAGTGTGGAAGTGTTTTTCGGGTTGGTAGAAGAGAAAAATAGATCAAAAATTAAACCAATTTAACCCGTGTGAGCACAGAAAAAAAAAGTTTCCGCCAAGGCCACGACACCTTTATATAGGTTGGACTGTTCAACCCGCCTATTACAGAAAGCCCAAGGTAGTTAGAGTTTCATTTGTTTTTTGCCATAAGGAAGTTCAAACGATATAGTTTTGCATCCGACATTATATTCTAGAATTTTGATTTTAGTTCTAGAAAATTTACTGATCAAGAGCAAGGTACAGCATATCAAGGTGATACAAGCTCACAGTGGTGTTCACAAATTATTTTGGTATGGAATGGATGCAAACAAGGATCGACCTATGTCATCGTTATTTCTGATTTTGAGTTATATATAATCAATCAAAAATTATTTTTAAAATAGGTTTAAAATTTTGATGAAAAAATCACAATTTTTCATAAAAAATGGTTATTTTCCCCTATAAAAGCAGATAAGTACACTTCTGATATTATTTCTGGGCGATATACTCAATTCAAGTGACTCTGTGGACAACTATTTAATTTCTCCAAATTAATTTGAAATAATTAAAATATTTTGTGAATACTTAAAATTGAAAAATTTTGAAAGATCACTTTTGAAAAAAAATATCTGTTCCTGTATACCAATTAATCTTTGTTTTGAGTGCTCAACCATGGACAAAACACTTTCCTAAAAACTGGGCTATTTTCAAATTTAATGACGCAATTAGGTCGCATGTAATTGTTTTTAGAGGTAAAAGATTGGAAAAAAATCTTCAAAAAATCAACCCTCCCGTAAAAATTTGAACAAAAATGTTTTTCACAAAAAAAAAAATTAAGTCCACTTTTTTGAAAATCCTTGCAAAAATTCCTTTATAATGTATTCGAAGGAGACAATTCTACGATGGTTTTTTGCATATTTAGATGCATTTTAAATATGCAGTCACCTATATATAGGTGTTGTGCTCACCACGGGTTAACCAAGTTTTCCTTTGTGTCGGTGATTGTTGCAGATTTTTTAAGTTAACCCCTCTCACACCCAAACGCCCATTCGGGGACGCGAAGATTTTTTAAATCCTCAAAACGAGGATAGAAATGAATAAATCCACACACCTTTAATTAAAAATGTGTCATAAAGTTGCAATTTTGTTCGAGTTAATGGTTTGAAATTCAATACGACTAGGCAGTTCAAAATATTTTTTTGGTTCTACTTTTTTTTTAGATTTTCGCCTAATTTTCGTAAACAAATTCTAGCGTAAATACGACACATTAAAATTAAAATGCTGAGGCGACCAATATTAGGAAATTACCTGAAGCTACTCGTGGTTTGGAACTATCATTTTTCTCTGCGTCTTTATTGAGAGTTTTATTTGCCTCTCAAGTGATTTTCTCTATTAAACTCAAAAAAATTTAAAAACACTCAATTGCGCGAAGAAATTATTTCTTGGAAATAAATCAGTTTGATTTTTAGTGAGATTCGCATGAGAAGCGACAAAGAGCTACAACTGAAGCTTGATTATCTTGATATGCCGAGTAATCAAGCCGTACAGCGGAGGTTATTGCTCCTTTTTAGTGGGCTGGCAAGATATTGATCAAATAAATTTATTTTTATCCGCAAAATAAGTTTTTTACGATTTTGAAATGGTATTTTTTGCACAGAAAAAAAAAGGAATGATTTATGTTTCTAGGCTTAATGTGAATAGCAGATAGTTTTACTCAGAGAACAAGATTCAGGAAAGCCAAGGTGTTGAGTTATTGATTTATGATTTGGAATAATCAGTCTGGAAAATCGTGTTTTTGAGAAAAAAACATATCTGCATTTTTTATAGCTATATCGATCAAGATAATTAAATTTTAAAAAAAATTGAACGTTTAAAACTTTAAGGTCTGACTTTGATCTCGAGAAATTGAAATAATAACGTGATAAGGGCTTCAAAATTAAGTTCCGAAAACTATTTCATAAAAAAATTTTCTGAATTTTTTATGCGTTGCATTTTGCGCAAGAATACAAAAACTTGTTTTTCAGACGATGAGATGAGCTATTATAAAATCAGAGACCCATATCTTCGATAGCCAAGTGTTCTATTTAATCTTTTGTTATGTCATACTGATTATGAAAAATGTATGGCCTTTTCCGATGAGTAACCTGAAACTAAACTTTTATGTTGTCTTGCATTTATCGAGCAGACAGAATTAAAATTTAAAAAAAAAATTATTTGCCCCCAATGTAAGGGGGTAGTCGTCGCAAATAAGATTTCGCTTAAAAATTGAGACTATACTAAATCGGCCAAAAAATGACAATGAGCTTGCGTCTAAGATTTTTTTAATAACCAAGTTGAACGCTAGAGGGCCTCAAAGACCAAATCTTAAAAACCTATTCCCTCCTTAAATACAAATACGGATCAACCCAATTTTCGGCATAT
This sequence comes from Oikopleura vanhoeffeni, assembly GCA_004367855.1. Classification (NCBI taxonomy): domain Eukaryota; kingdom Metazoa; phylum Chordata; class Appendicularia; order Copelata; family Oikopleuridae; genus Oikopleura; species Oikopleura vanhoeffeni. Next base: position 34,039 of record SCLH01000639.1, on the reverse strand, counting down.
GGCTGCATACAAAAATATCTAACTGTGATTCGAAGGATGAAAAATGTTTACCAAAAAAATACAGTAGATCAGATAACCCTCCAAAATAAAATTGGGTAACGCTTATAGCACACGGGATGTATATGCCAGGAATTCCAAATTAGTGCTTGATTTATGCTTTACAATTGTTTTGTAATTAAGCTTCCAAATTATGGAATTGTTCATCTGCTTTCTAGAATTATTTTATTTTGTATCGCGGGAAAATTTCCTTTATAGAGTATGCCAGTCATAATGCTGGCTATTGGACCGGAAAAGACCATTCAAAAAGTTTCTCTGATTTTTTTTATAAAACTAGCAGGTCTCAAACCTCCCTGCTAGCGAGGTTGGCGCGAATTCGGTGATGAAAAATGCCGTTCGCCTTTTGATTCAAAATTTGATCTGTGTCTTAATTTTATAAATATCTATATTGGATGAGGGCAGTATTATTTAAAATGCATTGTTATCTTGAAAAAATTATTAGGCAATATTATCTTATTTTTGATTTATTATCAAATGGTAGCATTGCAAAGAGTTTACGGCATTTTTCGTATAAATCTACGAGTTTTCTTAAAGATTGACTTCTGAACATTCAGAAGACCGGGATTAATTTTATTTAAAATTTTTCAAAAATTTTATGAAAAAAATTGCGAACATTGAAATCATCCTTCGGAATTAAAACTTATATATTTTTGTACTGCCAGCCATAGCCGAAAAAATTGGGTTGATCTATTTATATTTAAGGAGGAGATAGGTTTTGGAGGATTTGGGTCTTTGCAGGACCCTCTAGCCGGTTAAACTTGTTAATCAAAAAATCTAAGACAAGCTCATTGTCATTTTTTTTGGCCGATTAGTATAGTCTCAACTTTAAGCGAAATCTATCTTGCGACGACTACCCCTTAAGTCTATCCTGTGATCTCGCGATCATAAATAATAATGAAGATTCTATCGCCTTTATTATCTTCCGCAATAACCGCTTCAAAGTAGCGTCCCGGAAGGGCGTTTTGGGTGTGCAAAGAGAATTTCAATGGTTCTTGCGCGACTGTGAGGGGGTTTAAGGGAAATCACGCGATAGGTAATCACAAGGCGGCCTTAACATCAACCCACACCAACGCACTCAAAATAAGCTTTTCCATCCAATGGCGCGGCCATGGGCGTATAAGAAAATAAGCATGTGATCTTTATCGTTTAACTTTTCGCGTCACACGACCTCGAAGCAACACATCATCATACTTCAAATGTAGGCCTGTCCATTGGCAAAAGAGAAAATCGACCTCCTCCTGCGTAGTTTAAACCTACGCCTGTTCAAAAATTTTACATTTAATGGTAAATGTTAAAAGTTTGAGGAAGCGGAAAATTGGGACTTTGGAATTTTGAACGCCACAAATTAATTTGACCAAGACACCGACAAAAGATATTTTCTTCTTTTCGCGTTTTAAATAACCGGCATTTAGCGATTAAAAACGTTTGACTTTTGCGCAGACGCTTTCAAAATACAATTTTGATTTACGGCGGGGTTGGTCGTCAAATAATTGGGGTTACAAGAACGAAATGTCATTAGATTCATTTTACGGCCAATATAGAATAACCACTAGGCATATTGGACTGTCTTTTATTTCCTCGATAACATGGGTTTTCATGGGAAAAGCCCCCACTTTCTTTGGGTCGGTTTTTGGAAAAAAAAAAATTAAATTCTTTTCTTCCTTCTTTTTTTTTTTTTTTTTTTTTTTTTTGTTGTCATTCTCGCTCAAGTCTTTTTAGGTTTACGAAATATGGTAATAGTTTTCATTCGCTTTTTGTTAGCGGACCGACCAACACAAAAATCAAAAAAACGATTTTTGTGCGATTTAAATTCTTATATTTTTCAGCAGAGTTTTACAACGAAAAAAAAAAGAAAGAATATAGAGATTCAAACTCCACAAAAGAACAATTTGAAGACCGAAAACCCTTTTTACTGGTAATATATCTTAAACCACACTCTTCTGCATGTAAGAGGTACACAATATAGCTGTTTATAGCTTCATTTAATACTGTCATCTTTTATAATATACCAAAAATTTATAAAAAACACACACGTATAATAAGTTGACAGACTACTAATTTTTGTACTACAAAAATTCTCTGTCAACTTCCATTGTCTTAGCTCCAAATTAATATAAATCATCGCATTTGAAATCAGCATCTTTCCAACACCTTACAAGGGAATACAATAATCCTGTACACTTATTATTACCATCAAAACGTTTATTCGGAAATAATTTTTTCCAGGTATCTTATTCTAACAATCGAAATTAATAACTCCTAAGGAGTTTGTAGCAATTTTTACTAAATCTTATAATACCATCTATTTATAGAAGGTTTCTTCGTTTAAAACTGATTATTAAAAGAGCTAACGACTCAACTATTTATTAAACACATCTATTGACTAATAACCCTTTCAAAAAGTATATATTAAGTGATATTAATATCATTTGAAAATTGTTAAATAAAACTTCTAAAAAACCAGGAAATACAACTTGCCAGTTAATTGCTTGCAAATTCGCAAATAAATTTTAATACAAAACTACTAGAAAAGTATAAATCTATCCATAATCAACTATTAATCAACTTGCCAGCGAAGTGCTGTCAATTTATATAAATAATAAATAATACTCTAAAAATTAAATAAATCAAAAAAAAAATTATATAGCATAAATTACAAAAAATTCAGTACTATTCCGCTAATTCAGCGAAGTTCTTTATCTATTACTAAAGTTTAGCTTGATAATTTATAATAATAAAAAATTCTGCTTGCCAGTGAATCGCTGCACAAATTATAAAAGTTTCCTCTGACTTTATAGCCCATAAATTATAAAAAAATAAAAAAAATAAAAACCTGGTATTTCAATTGGCGCCAGTGGAATCGCTGCCAAAATTCATAAAGAATTGTTTTCAGACTTACTACAGCACCAATTATAAAAAAATCATAAACAAATAAATTCGGTATTTCAACTTGCCAGTGAAGTGCTGCCAAAAATTACAAAAAATCCAAAATAAAGTTAATAAAAATTAACAACTACCGACTATTCGGTCCAGTTTTTACATATAACAAATTGCATATATATCAAATCCTCTCGAACATAAAAACTAATTCCTATCCAAAAACCAAAAAATCTAGGACACTTCTGCTATAAAACAATTCTCATTTCGAAATTAGCTTAGCGAAAAAATATGCTTCGATCTGGCCCAGGGTCTCAGAAAAGGCCCTGGGTCAGAACATATCTCAACACACGCACACTCAATCATCTAACTATTATATTTTTCAACATGACTTTATCACTACTTGTCACGACAAATGCATAATATTAAATTTAATAGCAATGTCAAAATCTGGAGCAGACAATTATGAGGGAACCTATGGTGGTCGTAATTACGAACGACCCGAAAATGAACATAGAAACTTTCATTATCCAATTCCAAACAGTAATAATGAAAAGCCATCTGATGGCGGCTACATCAGTGAAAATGAGCGTCCAAAAGTCCAAAATTTTGTTGGTACGACTAATCCACCCTCCTCACTTTCTAGAGGCGCTTTTACTCCTCGTGAATTAGTCTTTCAAAATGGTAATCGTACAGGCGTACAGGTTGTCAACCGCATAATTGAACCAAATTTAATTAATCAACCGCGCTCAAATAGAACCATCAATGACAATCATGTACAAGCCCCACAAACTTTCACCTCGCATCCTAGTAACAATCAGCGGCAATTTCAACAGCAATTTTCTCGAGGTAAAAAAATGAATATTGATTTCTCATACAAAAATGCGTTAATATTAACTAAACTAATATATTACGAAATGATAAAAATTAATAGTAAATTACAAAGTAAAACGACATTCTCGGAATTAATTATTTTTATCAAAAAAATTATCAGTATCAAATTTTTGGATACAATACCTGAATACGAAGTAATAAAAACTACTCCTCTGACATGCATAAACCTCGAAAAATCCAGAAACATAAAAAATACTAAGAATAAATTAAAATTAAGTAAAATCATACTTAATATCCTTTATCTCAAAGAAACACTACCAAATTTTGACTATGTTGAAAACTTATCCATAATAATTAATTTTATACAAAATAATCCGTTAATAATTCTATGTCTCCTAAAAAATTTTCATATCCTTTTCCTAGGAAGTGTGCGCAAAAATGCAATGCCTTACAACCGCGACCAATCAAAATGGGTGCGTGGGCGAAGTGGCAAGCCACGTGAAATCATTAATTTCCGTATCAATGATAATTTTCCATACAGAGCAAGATGGTCGGTTCCAAAAAATGAAAATATTGAATTAAGTGATGATCACCTTTTTCATAATGACCGGTTACGGCTACAAACCCTGCATATTCGTCAAGGAATATCTGCACAGCAAGTTATCTCAGCCCTTCATAAAAATGCTTCTCACATAAGCACTTACAATTTGAATTACACTGACAATATTGTTAACAGTATCACTTTCTACAGTAAAAGTGAACTACTAAAATTTCCCTTGAGAAATAATGATTTTATTTCCAAAAAAGATAAATTGTGGAAATTTGCACACGCGCCATTTATAACAACTCATTGGCATATGCAAACTGACGGCAGTTTCAGTTTTGCGAATTCAGAAAGGGAAGAATATTTAGCTTTCTTAATCAAAGCTGACGAGTTCAATGAAATACTTGAACAAGACTTCCGGAAATCATGGACCTTTTCACCAAATATTGAAGAATTATCGAAAGGAATCAGACCATTACGTGAACTAGTTCATTATGCCAGAACCTCTATGGCGTGGGCTGACTCAGGCTCTACCAGAAAAAGAAAATGGATGGACGGATCCGCCTTTTGGGATGAAAATTTAAATTGGATCTGCCAAACAAAAATGATGCAAAGAAACGCCCATGAAAAAATTGCAATTATTTTTTCAAAAAATTTATTTAATATTGAAGACGACGATTTTGACAAAGATGCAAAAACTGTGGCAAAAATTCGAACTGATGAACAGAACAAATTTGCCAAGGAAAAAAAACCGGTCAATATTCAAAGTTTCAAGGATTATACCATGAAAGGAAAACGTTTTGTTCAAAAAAACCCACCGCCAAAAAAAATTTCCTTAACTCAGGAAGTTGGGGAAATAAAAACTTCAATTGGGGATCAAATGATTGAGTCTGTAGATTTACATAGAAATCATATGGAACAATTACAGCTCAGACGTGAGTTAAATGAATTAACAGAATCTAACATTTTGGCCCTAAAAATAAATCAAGAAAAAATTGTAAAGGAAATTAACGCCAAATTAGAAACTACAAGTAAATTATTAGGGTCACAAACTTGTACTTTAAACGCCCTTATACTCCATCATGAAGATGCTGACAAATGTACCAATTTTGAATCCTTGCCTAAAATCTCTAAAAATAAACAACTAAAAGAATGCAGAGACAACTTCAAAACATCAGCTACCGCCTTTTCTGATAAAAACTTCCCAATAGTACTACCGGCCTTAACTCTTATTAACAGCGCTTCTATTACCACCTCCGACAACAAATTAATAGTAGAATCCTCTGATATATTTGATAAACTTCAACGCTCCCTTTTCAAAACAAAAAAATCTCCTGAAAATGACCTACCAGTTGGTGAGAAATTCCTGCCAGGTGGTATTGGTGAAGGTGATGTGATGGACACCACCAGTACTGACAACAAAATTGCAAAGTAACAACCACACCCCAAATAATTTTCCGATCAGAGCTGGTATAAATTCTAGATCCAACAGTCCCCTTACAAAACGCAGCAAAAATCAAGAAATCATGAAAAAATACCTTAATGGGAAAAATTTAATTGGTGACGAGCTTAGTACTCAGCAAAGACAGGCCAAAAAACGGAAAGCTCTTTTAATCACTTTTGGTCAATCACAGGACAAACTCAGTGAGTGGTTATGGGTAAACTGCTATTTTTCAGCAGAAATGGTTGTTGAAATCCAATCTCATCTCGAGTCTTTTGATGGAGAGAAAAGCAGTAATCCTACTTTCTTCCCACCATATACCAAACATGATCTAAAAAACGCAATCGAGGCAATCACGCGTTTTCAAGAAATTATCAGTGATCCAATTTTTATACTTGAAATCACAGAGGCAAAAGGTACAGCTGGCTGCGTCATTCCCTACGTAAAAAATTCCATTATTTTGGAATGGATCAAAAAACACATAAGGGATGATAAAATTATAACAGAAAATAAAACTAAAATTGCCAACGTCGTGGGTGCGGGAAAAGTCGCTAAATTTACATGCTCAGAATTTGCGAGTACTTTGAGTGAGTATGCAAAAGCTGAAGATAACAGAACAGTACCAGACGTTTTCCCTCAAATTAACAGTGCTTCGCAAGAGCCAGTCCCAATGGAGGTACAGTATAATTTAAACCGTAAAAATAAAATAAACTTAATTGAACAAACCCATTTTGAAGTCATAAATTTCAATATACAGTATAAGTTAATCTTATCAATTATAATACAGCACCAATATCACAGAATAGATATTTATGCTCAAAAAATGAGAAGTTTTTGGATTAATATATATAATTATACGAGAAATCTGAAATTAGTAAAACAGACAAAGTGTCTCGAGAACCTAAGCTTAAATAATCCGTATAAATTCTTTAACTACTTAAAGAAAATTAATTCTAAAAACAATTTCCCGAATAAAGTTAAAACATCTCGTTCTCCTTCAGGAAAAAGTAGTATTCTTATCAATGCAGAAAAAATCGAAGTTGCAAATTTTAACCCAACGTTCAATAAAATTAAAAAACATGTAAATAAAAAATGTTATAAAAAAAACTATAAAAATTTATTTTCAGTAAAAAAAGAAAATAGTCCAACTACAATCAATAATATTACTCGACCTATTCACCCATTTTTACTTATTACTTATTATGCCTCGCGTACAACGAATTTATCGATTTCAATCAAACCTCCCAACTTTATCACACCTGCATACGTAAAATCAAATAATTACGCAAATCTGCCAGATATATCAGAGGTAATTGCCAAGCGAAATATTACTTATTATAGAAATATAAAAGATGCAAATTATTTATGTCGCAAAAACATTATTGATCGCGTAAAAAATACAAATAATTTTGTACATTCTGACATAATACAGACTCATCAATCTGTCATTATAAATAAAGTAAAATCAACTGACCAAAAATGCAATGTTAAACTTATAAAAAATACTGAGGATGGAAATAATATTAAAAAAATAATATCTAATAATATAAATTCAGTCCTTTATCCATTATCATCTATAAAATCAGAAAACGAAGAAAATTATCAAGCAATAAGTTCAACCAGTTCAACTCCCTCTATTCAAAAATTAAGCCCCATTTACTCAAATTCCGATGTTAAAAAAGACAAAAAATATAATGAAAACAAAGTCTCGGATAATTTTGAAAAAGTTTATGACAATATTAATAAAAATCAGTCTAGTACTGAACCTGACCTCATTAAATCTAATAATCTAAAGACAAAAGTTACTGATATTTTTATTAACAGATGCACTTACATTCCTAAAAGTAGACCATCTCCAGTCAAAAATAGCCACAACGGTGTTATAATTAATGATGACTCTATTTTTCACAATATTGACATTGATAATTTTTATGAGGAAACTTATAAAGATGTTGAATATCAAAATATCAGTATCGATCTAAAAAACGCATTAAATGAAACAAATATATCCGACATAAGCTCAGACTGCTCCTTATCTGCGCCGGAATCAAATTTCAACCCCTCTACTGCCACATGCGACGATTTTGTAAATTGGTTCTATGAACGTGGTCACACAGAAATTAGGGTAGGGGATGGACTAATCTTATTAAAAAAAATTACCAATGATATCGATACACTCAGACTTTGTTTTGAATTATATAATAAAAAACTTGTTAACAAGAGCATGTACTATAAACGTGCTATGGGGGTCCATCTCCCACATAAAGAGTCAGCTTTCAAATTATTCAATGAAAGAAAGTCTAGTAAAATTTATGATCATGTCACCAAATTTCCTATTGATATTGGCGATGACGATCCATATTTGTTTGAAATTAATCCGCCTGTCCGTAAAATCCAAAATAAAAAAATTGAAAATAAAACTAACTTGGACTTTATCAATGTTAATTTGAAAAGTGCAAATCCAAATAAATTGGATTTGCTCACGAAAATTTATAATGATACTGCTATTATTTTACTTAATGAACTTCACATGGATATTAGCAATATAGATATAATAACCCCAGCAGGATACAAATTCTATCATGGAAAACCAGACTCAAAAGGATTATGTTACGCCGCTATCCTAGTTAAGGAGGAATTAGCGAAATACATTTTGCAAATTGAAGTTCCACACTTTTTTTGCAAAATAAAATTTTTTCACGAAAACTTAAAAATATTTTTCACATCCGTTTACAGACCCTGTGATGGCTCCATTAAATATAAAAATACTGGTGAATCAGTAAATAGCTTTTTTACGAAACTAAAAAAAATCGTAGGTGATTCTGACCGCTATTGTTCTATAGTATGTGGGGATTTTAATACCCATTTCTCAAAAAATAATAAAAAATTCTCTGCCAAAAGGCTGGAAAAACTACTAGACTGTTTTCGAGGATATACAAACATGGTGAAAAAAAACACCTATAGAAGGTTCATGAAAAGCACTAATACAACTTATGAAAGTTGTATCGATGCGGTTTTTACAAAAAATATAACTTTAGACGGATTTTTTCATCTTAACCTCACAGATGAGATAAAAAGTGACGGTCACCTAGGGCAAAAGGGCCTTATAAATTTCGATCTCCAATTCGCTCAAATAAAACAATTCAGCTTTAGTCGCAAGCATGCAAGTGAAGAGCAGATCTTTAATAATTCGGCTAAATGCTGGAAAGTTTTTCAGGAAACCATTGAAAATAAAAAACAATTATCCCTCATTGAAAGGGACACAAAACTAAATTGTCTTTTTGAGAAGCTAATAGACCTTACTGAACCTGAAAGAATTGTCGAAAGGCGTATAGGCTTTTTCAAAACTTTAATGTCGCAAGTCACACTAGACTGGCGAAATAAGATGAACTATTTGAGACGCATAAAAATTAATAGGCCGTTTGACAATTATATAAAATCGGCCTTCAACGAGGCCAGTAAAATTTTTCAAAAACTGTCAAAGATCGACAGTATTGCGTGTGTTACAGAGGCGCATGGTGTAGAATTTCTTGATGAAAACGAGTTTTTCAAAGTTAATAAAAAATTGAACAAAGATAAAACAAAACTAAATGAATGCCCCTTAACAGTTGACGAAATTGCGGACGGTTTTCGCTCATTACAGTGGAATAATGAGATTGACATCTCAAACAAAAAATTCAAAATTGAGAATTGCGCCAAAAATTATTTAAAAATTCCGCGTTTCTCCTTTAATAAAGTAATCTGGGAGGGCAAAGATCGCAGATTTTCTCTAGTGGCCGCTCTAAAAACCTGCAAAAATATTTCGAGAGGCAGAAGCGGACTCACAAAGAGATTTCTGGGATCCTGCACGCCGGATTACAAAAACGTCATGCTTGAAATGGTGAACAATTCGCTTATGAGCGGTGAGTACCACGAATTTTGGAAGGTTTCAAGGGTAACCCCTATACCAAAAAAAGGACGAGATCCAAAAAATATCAAAGCGTGGCGACCAATTTCGGTCGGTGATTGTTTGGGCACCTGCTGTGAGAAAATAGCCAGTGCCCAATTTCAGTCTTATTTAGAAAAATACAATATGATCCATAGTAATCAACACGGTTTTAGGCGCTCCCATGGGTGCTCTACAGCCATAACTGAACTTACTAACACAATGAAAAATTACAAAAACTATAATTATGTGATAAATCTACTTGTAGATTGTCGTAACGCCTTCGGGTCGCCATCACATATTTCGATTTTAGAATCTCTTTTTAATTTTACTGATGATAAGACATTTAATTGGTTCAAAAGCTTTTTATCAAATCGCTCTTTTTACGTACAAAAAGGCGATAAGAGAAGTACTCTCAGAAACTTACCAGACAGGGGTGTCCCTCAGGGCTCTGGTTCTGGCCCAATTCTTTTCAGCCGTGTTTTTAACGGTGCCCTTGAAACCGTCCAAAATAAATTTCCAACCATAAAAATTAACGCTTACGCTGATGACATAGGCATTTCGATCATGGGTGATAATGAATCCGAAGTTGAGAAAAAGGTTGAAGAAGTTTTCAATTGTTTACAGGAAGCGCTAATAGCTATTGACACCGGGATTGAAAACACCAAAACCCAGGGGTTTATTTCAGGTAAATGGCCAGAAAATAAAAAAATATTTATAAATGATGATCCCATCGAAATAGTTGAAGAATTACTATATTTAGGAGTTAGGATAGGGAAAAACAAAAAAACTGGTGTGGATATTGAGCCCCAATTACGTCACATTGAAAAACGTATGATTGCATCTTCCAATAAAATTTTAACTATGTTAAAATACGGTACTAGAAAGCAATTAATACGACTATATAACAGTTTTGTAACAGGATACTTCAGTCATGGTCTGGACACCCAGCCTTTACTACCACCTAAATGGTACTCAAGACTGCAAAAAATTATTTGTAACTTTCTCAAAATCATTACTAATCAGACTTTCAATCAAACTGGAATTAATATCTCTAACCATCAATTGCTGTTTCCGTATCACCTAAAAAAGTTATTTTTTCTCCATGAATATCTCTTAATGAATCGTCTAAATAGCATTTTTATGGATTCTAAGCCATCAGATCTCTATGATCTCCTAAAACCTTGTATGATTCGTGATAATGGGGAATCAGCTCTTCAGCCGTTCTCGGGTGAATATTTTGTAAAAAATGAGGAACGGAATAAATTTCAATTTCTTAGAAAATGTGGAAACTACTCCACTAAAATGATAATTCCGAAAAATCTTGAAAAATATAAAAATAACTCGAGATTTAAAGCAACTTGGCCTTACTTTTTGGTTGACATTTATAACGAACTCCCTGAAAATGTTCGTAGTAATTTAGGTACTTTTGCCTTCAAAAGAGAGGCTTCAGCTCATTACTACAGTTTATGCCAACATCCCTATAAAAAAATGAAAAAATCTGAAAAAAATTATTGCAAAATCTGCGCCCCACCTAGTGTAGCTTATGAAGAAAATGTTGCGAGAAGGCGTAATATTAATAAATATAAAATGATCGAATCTACCAGTGATTTCTTTAAAATTAAATCATCTAACGAAATGAGAGAACATATAATATGGTCTTACCACAGACAAACCGCAATTTTTCACAAGAGTGATAATAAATTCAAAAAGTTCAATCCTAAAAAAATACTAAGGGCTTTTGATCACAAAATTTTAGACTGGTATCCTTTAGATTATAAGGGTGAGGTTATAGCGGAAAATGCTAATTATGGAATTAGTTTCGATAGAGACAGATTCTACAATTATTTTAATTAAAATCAAGCGATATTAGAATCTCCTCTCTTTTACATTCTAAAAAATAAAAAAATAAAAAAAAACTATTCTGCGAAAGATAAAATTGAAAAACTTATTTTCTTTGCTGTTTTTTCTTTTATAAATCCATAAAAACCTATGTGAAAAATGTAATTGTCTTTAATTTTACAAATCCAGCTAAAGTGGTAAAAAAGTATTATTACGCTTTTCATAAAAAATCCATAAAAACCTATGTGAAAAATGTAACCGCTTATTTATGGTTTTTTGCATTTGATGAAAATAAGAAAAATTTTCTGATGGAAAAATGATGGTTTCCAGGGGTTGGGATGAGCATTGCTAATATGCATTAACAAACTAAGATTTCCAACTTATATTAAAGAGTTTAATTTTTAACTACTTAGAATTTTCAAACAAATTGTTATGGTATTTAAAAAAGCAATCATTCTGAATGCCTCTTTTTACGCTTCCCTTTCAAAAAAATGAAACAAATAGGCATTTAAATTAGAATTGTTGTTTGTAATTTTCATTCGCTATCCGTTATCTATATCTTTTTAAGTCGTATTCAATTACAATTACCTGGACTCAGCTCGAAACATGCTTCATTTGGACTTTGATGACTTGGAAATAATTCGATTTTTTCATATTGCTACAAAGAAAATACTACGTTACACTCCCAATACCCTATCAAAAGCTATCAAATACGAGTGGATTAAGATTATAAATATCGAAAAACTAGTTTTTCCTGAACACATCCGCACACTTTCTGAAAATTTTGGTAGGGTCAATATTAACTTTGTAAAAAAATCTGCATCACGTAATAGTGGAATAGCTGTTGCTCCATTTCTAATCCCGCATAAGCTCTGCGATCTTACTGCCTGGCCAAATAAGACACCTTATTTTTTCTATGAACAGTCTTTATGTGAAAATTGCCAAGACTCTAAACTTTCAAAACGAAATCCCAAATTCAACTACATAAGAAAGGTAGAAATGGGTATAATCTTTGAAATAAAAACAGCAGTTTTCACAGTAGTCTCAGCCAGAAACAGAAACGAAACTTTTTTGACATCATTTTCTAGGCAAGAAGATCAATTTCATGCAATATTAAGGAACTGTGATACTTTTCTAAGTGGTTATAAAAATGGTTTCCCAAACAAAATCACTGAAAAACTAATTGACAATATTTTTTGTGAGCTAAAAAGAGAAATACTTTTTGACAAAAAAATCCCGTTATTATTAATCGAAGATTCGGGACTTACCAGATATCTTATGAATTCGTCAATTTTTGAGGCAAAAAATATCTCTCTGAAAAGCGATAAAAATATTGAGTATGAAAACCCAAATGATAATATCGATCTTGAGGTTGAATTTCAAAAACTATTCGAGAAATTTGATAATATAAACGATCAGTCGATTTTGAGCGACATCTTTGCACCATTTTCAAAATCATTCGAGGCATACACAAAAGATGAAGCCACCAAGGAGTACAGACAAATTAGATCTGCTGGGTTTCAAAATAAGGCCCCTGAGACTCGTTTTAGAACATCTACCAGGAACAATCAAAAGTTTGATTATAACCTTGACTCGTTAAAAATTATTAGGAAAGATGGCTTAAGAAATTTTGCAAAGTTAGGATTCTATAAGGAAAAAAATGACCTTCTGATTAATTCGCTGGATCTAAATAGTTCAAACCTTTATAATGATACAATTTTCGAGGCAAAACGAATCAAACGAGTCAGAAAGAATTTTGAATATTTAAACTTAGAAATTGGTAAATTTAGTCATGAAATTAAAAATTTTGTCCAATATGCTGAATCAAAAACAATCAAGACAGGTATCAATGCTAATTCTTCTATCATCAGTAAAAATTTGCGGAAAGCACATGAACGTCAACAATGTTTACACAATTTAGAACTTAAAATGCGTATGTGTAAATATGATGCAATGCATAAAATTGACAGTCTAAGACATCAAATGCTAGAGAATGATTTAAATAAGGTGCGAGATTTACTTTTCATGGTAGGAGGCACTCTAACAGATAAAGTTCATGAAATTGACTGTATAATTAATGGGCCAAATTCTATTGAGAACGCTTTTTCTGACTCTGATTTTGGTGCAGATAACAAAATGCTTACTGATTACGGGATTGAAATCAGAAAATATTTTATCAACTTAATTAGCGACACCAAAATCAAAATAAGACTATCCATTCAAAATTTACTTGTCCATGTACAAAAACACGTTGATATTATAAAAAACATGGACATTGTATCTGAAGACTCAGAATTATCTAATAACGAGATTGCTTTAAAGCACATGACATTATTAGGAAAGGAGCGGTTGTCTCTTGACATCTTACCTGTTTACCCCTCCTGGGCCAATATATCCACTAGCAATATGCCCGCCACCTCGGAGATATCACCAAATATTTCCATTATAAGTCCTAATGAAATAGTTGACAGTGAATTAGACGATTTACTGATAGGAGTTGGCAGACCTAATCGCAGTTTATCACCAATAGCGGTAGGTATGGATAACCTACTTAATATTAATATCTCTGACGAGCCAATAAGCGCGGATCCTATGAAAAATGACGATACCACTTTCATAATTAATACTAAAACAAACTCTAAGACATTAAAAAATAACATTGTCGAAAATAGTACCAGTCAACGTAAAAGAAAGGGTAGATATAACCTATCTGACAGCGACGATGAAATTTGTACACCTAACAAATGTAAAAAATTCAAAAAATAATAAAAAGAACTACGATTATCTTTAATCTTGGCAAAATTAATTTTTCATAGCATATTCCATTTCTCCAACTATCCATTATTTTCACATTTCATATTGTAAATTATATCACCTTTCAATTGTAAACCTGCAAAAAATAAAAATGATTCTTATAAACATGAGATCGAACAGTTTGTTATAAAAAATAGTTTCCTTTATTAAAAATTATAATTAAAATTATACAAATGAATTACAAAAATCTTATTTTTTCTGAATATTATTTTTTCAATATTATATTTTTATGTTAGTTAGACCATTATTACTATTAATTAGCTTAAAAAATGACTGAGCATACCGTATAATGAGCTAACAAATAAATATAAAATCATTTATTGTAATCTATCTCTAAGCGACAATTCAAAAATCGGACCTTTCTGGGGAGTCCAATCAGTCGGGTTTGCGGAAAAATGATTTTCAGCAAATAGTGAAAATATAATTCTAGACCCATTCTGCTCTACATTAAAATGTTTAAGATCATTGGTAATATAATAATAACCTACACTATCATGCTTATCAGGGTCAGATACAGTATGGATTTTTGAAACTCTCGGAACTGAGCTTTTCTCAAAGTTGGCTGGATTCTTCAGTTGAACTCTAGTCGAATAAGCATTTATCAATCGTTCAATGCTGTATTTATTAAATCCTTGCTCCAACAAACGCTGTAGAAACTGTGATTTATATTCACCATCAACTAAAAAAAATCATTTACAAATAAGCCGTAAATGGTAAAGTATAATAGAACTCTTATTATATTTTGTGACAAATTTTTATCAGTCATTTAAAATGCTAGTCTAAAATTGTTATTCGGATGAAAAATAACACTTTAAAATTTGATAAACTATCTGATTCAATTCTAAGCTACAATAATGCGAAGTTTACCATGTAAATCCTTGTGTGCATAGGATCTCTCTAATGACACTTCTCGAAAGGACTTTCCAGTTACATAATGATTTTCAGAATCAACTTTTGCCGCGATCGTATAAAAAATCAATCTTGAATCAATTTTCAAGCGGCATTTTGAATCCTCAGCGCGCATACATATAACACTAGGACAAACGTCTAAGTACGGAGTCCATGAGAAATATCGGCCCAACTCAAAAGGGACCATATTTAAACCACAAGTCCGCATTGCAGTTAGCAGAACCACCGGGTTTTCCTCATGATTATGCTGCATTCGTGACATATAAGATGAGGACAAAGGCACAGTTACGTCCAACATCTTATAATAATCTCGAATAAATGGCAAATTTGTTTTCAATTCATTAACTTCACGATCAAGCATTCTTTGAAAATTTCGAGTTTTCCTACAAATTACAATTTTTTACAAATTTATACTTAGTAGCTAGAAATATAAGAGTTATTTCTGTGAAAAAAAAACCCATCTTTACCTAATGGCCGAAAAAACAAACGTAATTAATCAAAATATGTAAAATATCGCTCTTAATGAAATAATAATAAAAACTTTTTCTTGTTGTTTTGTTTCTAACCATAACCTAGCGAGTTCGAATCACATGAGCTTCAATCATTTTTTGATTTCGTTTTGCTAACCCTGCTATTATAAGAATAAAGATGTCCTCTTTTTACAGAAATTATGGCAAATATATATACTGTTAAAATTGCATGTATAAAAATTTAATAGACGAGCCTATGGTTAAATTCGAATGTAAAATTATAATTGCAACTGAGACAGCATAAACTATTACTAATAAAGAAATTTCTTAATAATAACCTATATAAATCGGCCATGTTCAGCATCAAGTGTTTCTCAGAATTAAAAGCAAAAAACTCCTGCAGTGAGTCTTCGTCAAAATGCTCGACATTTCTATTGCAAAAATGTAACTTTAAATTAAAAGTAAAATGAATCAGACGATCTTTCTCCTCAATTGTGGAATCCCTTGTTTTAGCCTCAATAAACAGAACATTTTCGGAGTCATTTAAAAGTAAAGGATAATTAGATATGCTAGCAATCGCCAATAAAGTCTCCTTTGTAACATTAGGTCTATGAATATCACCCTTTCCCCCCAGACCAAAAGCAATAAAAGAACCCTTTCTAGCAAATTCGATATGCTGATGTTTTAAATTCGAATAGTTAGTCAAATTAACCATAACATTACAGTTTTGCAGATCTTCATAACGTACTGCTTCAATCACCTCACCTTTCGGACCAATATATTCAAACTTAACAAAAATTTTTTGAAAAAAACATGTTAGCATATTTTATTTTCTATACATATTCAGCTCGAAATTTTACGCTATATGAAAAATGAGCATAAACAAAAATTGTTTTCATTTATCACTTTTATGTTTTTCATATAGTTTTCCTAGAAAATGCAAAATTATAAAATATAGGCGGAATTAACTACTGTAAGTTACAGGGAATGGCTGGTTTCATTCAATCTGTGTTATCATCGCTGCCGTTTAAAATATCTCAATTGAGTATAAAATTTTAGTGCTTTTATGCAAACAAAATAAATAAATATTTATGGTGCCTACTTTTTATGAATGATTTTTAATTGAAAATAAAATAAAAATCAAATTTAAGTTGATTATAAAATTATAAAAACCTTTTTACCAGTCATTAGTGTGTGCTCCAGAAGCTGCCCAAGTACTCCATACATATACCCAGCTCTCCCTTTAGCCTCATGTATGTCGATGGAGGATCCCCTTTTCGAACATGGGTGACAAATCTCAGTACAACTCTGAGTATAAGGATTTGCACGACCACAATATGAATTAATATCATTCCATGATATAACTTGCCAACATTTCAATAAATTTAAAAAAGTGGGCTTATTTCGGAATATAATCCAATCCATTAATGCATTTACGGTGTCGGGGCTCTGCGATTTATAATAGTCAAAAGCATGATTTGTAGGTGGCAATCCTAGCTTATGCTGTTTAACAATGGCCAATACTTTTTGCAAATATTGCAGTACGTGGTCAGGCAATTTCTCAGCGGTATCACTGTAAATAGAATAATCGGACGAATAAAAATTCTTAAACGACCATTGTAGTGCTGGGGACATAGCATAATTACAGTATAAAGGGTCCCATACAGGTGGTATCTCTTTTTGCATATAAAATGCCTTTCCTGGCAGATATAAGTTAAATTTTATTCCATGAGAATTCTTGTAAACTGCAAATTTTGGTCTAAAAAATAAACATGTTGAAAGAAAGAATCATAACTGTAATAAATATTCATTTTAACAATTAGGATGGACAATTTGATCAAAACAATTTATTATTTCTAGTTCATCTTTTTTCATACTCAAATTCAAATTGAGTCAAAACTTCAAATAGTATAGGTTATTAAGGGAACAATAAAATCAAGGGACTTAATAAACGTCTCTTCCCTGTGCTCTCAATAAAATAATTTCCTAATCGGGATTAGTACATAAATAGGCAATAAAATAGCTTAAAATATGTAAAATATAAAACTACAAAAACTTTCAAGTAGTGTTATATCCTACAGTATCAAGATTCCAAAAATCAAAAAAATGTTGTGATTTGTTAAAAGTTAAGGAAAGGGAATTGCATATAAAAATCACGCAGAAGATTCGAACTATATCACGTACCTCTGAAAACTTGAAGCAGAATTAGGATCGTCTAGTTCATTTCCTAATAGTGTATCGAAATAAGAGGGAGTAATAATATCGTCATAGATCATTAAATCTCTTTTTGCAAACGGCTGCATTGTGAAATTATGTCCTATCTTTTCCGGCAAAAGATAGCAGGGAAGCAATGTACATAAATCCTGGTTTAAATCCTCAATAATAGTTCTAGCAATCAAATAAACCTCAGGATCGGTAAGATTCTCCTTATTAAAATTATGTGACAATCTTACATAACCAGTCTCAATTTCGCGCCAAAAATACAGCTCTTGTGCGTCACCATCACTAGTGGTGGCAGTGTCAGAATTTGGAGTAGGTAACCCAAATTTTTCCTCAATAAAAACTGTCAACGCTATATATTCATGAACAATGGGAATGAATTGCGTCACTCTGTCTAACTGACTTAAATTTTTTTCAGAAATCAATAAATTGGTTCCAGAAGGGTGCGGCAATCTCTCCCTTTTAATGGTTTTTGAATAATCAAATATGATTTATAATGTAAATAAAAAAATGAAATACGTATCAACTCAATATCTTGAATACCGGGGCGGGGGGCTGTTTTTGGTGTGACTGGCTAAATTTTTGCTTGATCTGCTGGGATGGTCTCCTCCTCCGGGGTTTAAGATATATAATAAACTGATAACAACTAATATAAAGTTTGAACTAAGAAACAAAGATTATCGTCGGGTAAAAACGCTAAAAAACAATATCAATATAGTACTTGAGCAAATTATTAAAAAACCATGCCCAATTTGAGTGATAATACCTCTTAATTTTTGCCTTGTCTGTACAGTGTCTGATAGTAACAAATATTCAGTCGCAGTTAAAATCTCCAAAATATCCAACCTCATAGTATCAAAGTCACAGAAATCATAAATCTCCTGCAATAACACTTTAAGATCGGCACGCGCACCAGCACGTATAACAGGTTTTACATACTAAAAAAACGTATAAATTAATGGATTTTTTTTGCCTTCTTTAATAATCTTTATTAAATGTTTAACATTGCCACTTACAAAAGAGTAATTTAAGCAATTTTTTCAAGTTTGCTTTCTTTTAAAATGATATAAAGAAATTATTTATCTTGCAATAAAATTGAATGGAATTAAATTAATATTTCACCTTATAAACAATATCCAACACCATATTAGAAACAATTTTAAAGTCATCTCCCAGTTGTTTTGAAGCACCGTAGTGAGGACTAAGCAATAATAGTAGGGTCTTTGGAATACTGGTGAAAAGAGGATTTTTCAAAAAAGCCAACTGCAAAAGTCGCTTTGAAACAGTCTCAGTTTTATATGAGTCAGGTACAGTTCTACCACATTGTAAAGTATATTTCCTACGGCAGGATCCAAAAAACGACACCATCGGGACTATGTATTGAGCTTAAAACAAGCAGAACAAATCTAACAAAAAAACCGAAAAAAACTTTTCTTTTAAAAATCAAAAATACACGTTCTAGAAAATAAATAAAAACCGGTATATTTTGTAAAATCTTAATAATAGAATTGTCTACAAAACGAACATTATTAGGTACAGTTATGACAGTCAGTTATCATTATCAGGAGTTATATAAGTGTACTTTAANCTTCTTTTGCAAACGTCATTAATTTTGATGCCAGTGTCCAATATCATATCACTCGATTCTCGACTTAATTAAAAAATGCCCGCGCTTTCATTGGCACTTTCTCAAGTTATGACGCCTGCATAAAAGACCCACTTGGCCATCATTTTTCCGACTATTCTAAGTTTTCAGAAATGAGTCGAATTCTTTAGTTAAACACATAGACTAACACAAAACACAACTTTAAAATGTTGTATCATTGATAATCGCCATCAGAAACATGATTGTGTTTATTGTTGCCTCATGAGCTAAAAGACAAACGGCAATCATATCTGACAGTTCTCCAATTATTTGCTTTTATTTTTATACACGCGTGAGGTTTTTTCGATTTCTCTACTCTTTTTCCAACGGTTAGACAGCAAAATGTCTCTTTGCTAAGATTTGGCTGTCTAGCCGTCTGGGGGTATAAAGAAGAGAATCGAAAAGACTCCACGCTGTACGTATGTCACATTACAGTATGGTCACATACTGTATGTGACTATGTATGTGTTTTACTTGCGAATGAAATGTGTCATTTGCTATTACGCCAATTTTAAAGTGCGTTACTACGGTGGATTTATTTTGAAGCAAGCTAGAGCAATCTCAGGCGTTTAAAATATACGCTCTACCGTCGTGACCATTTTTTATTGGCGCAGTTTACTAAATACAACATTTTCATTTCGCAAGTAAAAAACACATACAGAATGCCGGTTCATTAACTTTAAATTTGAATGAAAATGACGGAATCACTTTTTAAAATATAAACTTCCATCACATATTAATCTGTGCGGTTGGAACAGAAATCAAATTCTTGTTCTTAATATTAATCGCTATACGCTTCTGCGACATTCGAGAACTCCTTTATGTTTGCTGTCTATTTGGGTAATTCGCTTCAATAAGACCAAAGGCATCTGTAACGAATCGGCCGCAATAGCCTTTTGCGCACATTATAACCATTATGCGATATCCAGTATACCGTATACTAATAATAATCTAGATATATTTTTTTAATCTGAAGTTCCTTGATTCAAATAGTTCGAACGAGTTGAATGTAGTTCACTTTTTTTGCTAACCAGAGAAAACAAAAATTAAAAAAACGGAATTACGTTATAATTAAGTTAAAAGGGATACCCGGAGCGTAGATTTCCGTGACTAAGACATTGACAAAAGCTGATTTCAGTATTCAAAGCTAGAAAGTTTCTATAAAGTTTCTCCATCCTTTTATTCAATATATAAAATTTTAGTTTACTTTCATTTAGTTTCGCATTTTGCATGATTTTTTTCAAGTATTTTTTCAGGGATTACCTTATTCGCATTAACTTGGATTCGGATTTGATTAATTTTTTTCGGCACCTTTTAATCTTGGAAGCTAATGCCTGAAATAACAATAAAATAATTTTTTATAGAAACAGTCACTGGATATTTCTTGAAGACACATTTTTTCAAATTTCAAGCTATCTGAACTTTGAGACTCTTTTAAAAAACCATCAAAACCAGATAAATACCAAAAAATACAGTGCTGCATTCTCCTTCGCTCCATTAACTGTGAAAAACATAATATTCTTGCTGAAAATTCATATGGCCCTTATCCCAAATAACAGTGGACACCATTACGGTGAAGTCCAAAAACACACATTTTTTTGACGCATATCGAACGATTAGATAAAATTTATAAATTCGACTCCCTTATTCTCCTTCCAGTTTTGCATCGAAACTTACACGCAACAAACGTTCCTGTTTTCACCTCACCAATGATGTTAAAGTGAAAAAGGCAAAAATGACTGTTTGACCTTACGACCTACGATCCCTACTACAAAAAAACAATTGGTATGATCTTATTTTTCGACACTTCAAATAATTAATCTTTTTCAGTCCTCAATTTCAGACAGTCTACCAACCTTCCCTCAACTAGCGAAGGAATTGTTTCTATCGACTCCATGGCTGTCGGATACATTATTCTGCATTTATTATGTCATAAAAATGCACCGAATCAACGTTTCGTCTTAAAAACCAGGTTATAATTAACAAAATTGTGTACTGGTGTATAACAACAGTGAAGTTCCGATTTGTCTCTATAGCAGCCGAGCCTCTTTAAGCTTTTAACAAGGCATCTGAAGGATATGTGTCAAGTACAAATTACAGAGTTTTAAGGGTTGGATGTTATTAAATTTCATACAAATTAATCTAGGCGTACAAGAAAATACATATTCAAGAAAAAAACATGGATTAAACCTTTTTTTACTGTACATAGAGTCCGAGAAATGTCTATCTTGAACGTCAACATTTTTTTAAAAAAGCCATGAGATGATATCTTTTAAAATACAACCTTTTACTACAATAGGCCTTTTAAAGGCATAATTTTTGAACGTTTTTTGTGCAAAATTCAACCTCGGTACGAGATTCGACAGTCTTTGTGACATGTTAGACACGTCAGCTGGTACGTTTTTAATTTCCTAATAATGTATTTATTATCATCACCCAGTCTTGACTCCTTGAAATGCGTCACCCTTGAAAATGTCACATAATTCCTTTGACCCATCTCAAATGCCCTATTTTTTCTGAAATCCCGGCGACCTCTTAAATGCCTATTTCATTTTGCACAATGCGCCAATCACTTTTTATCGTCACAAAATGTCGTCTACTAATTCTTTACGAATGATCACTGACAAGTATGATCTATTTCCGTTTGTTTTGTTGCGCGTCATAGGTTGACATTGTCAATGTGCGACTCAAAATACTGCATATACTTGGTAAGGTCTGGTTTTGTCATGAAGATTATTATTAAACTGCACGAGAAATAGCATAGGATAATGTTTTATTATCACAAAAAAGACATATGTGTCGAGTAATCGAATCCCTCCTATACTGCACCTTCTCTTACCCATAGCGTAAGACCAATTATTTTTTGGATTAGTCGACTCAGTTATTTCCTCAATGGACATTTCCATAGTACGCCTCTCGGTGTACCAAGCGCAGTAGGAGTTTTCGACAGCGGATTCCTTCCGAACGGAACTCCATTCAAAAACGCCTTACTATATTCTCTTACGCGCCGTTTCGATCCCACAATGTTCCTTATGATTATCATTGAATATATTATAGCAGGGTCGTATAATGGAACGCTAAATGTTACGATGTGTAATTCCAACGCACATCACTAGACAAACTTAGAACTCATGGGATTCGAACACGAGCAAGGTCGTAAGCGTTCTTTAGATGGAAGTTCCGTTATGGAAAAGGATATAGACCAGCAGGCGAAAAAACGAGTCTCTATTGGCTACTTATTTTTCTGAAAAAATTGTACACCCAAATCAGAGAGAAGTGACTAATAGCATTATTGCTACTCCGATAACCCGTCAGTCACTGCCAATTATAAAAAACAATTTGCCTTTGAAATAAAGTCATTTTCCTTTTAAATGCTACTTTTTTTGAATTTTTGCATTTCAAAGGTCAGAACTGTAGTCAATTCTCTAATAATTTAAGTTCATCAATTAAATCTAAGTTGTCACGATGCCTTTACATTTTGAACACTTCTAATTTTTCAAACAGTGATTTCAAGACTCTCAGCTCTTTGTTTAGCACTTCTTCGACTTGCCACCATATTATCAATTTTCTACAGATATAAGTTAACAGTCTCGTTCTCCCACAATCATCGATCGATTTTTCATTCAATTTGAATTGTATTAGTTACATTTATTTGACTCCGTTTCATATAATGCATTTCAGAAACCATGCTCAGTTTAACCAGGACTTATTGTCTAAAAATAAGATATGTCAATTTTACGACCAATATTACAATTGACTTTGTGTACTATTTCTGTTAAAAAACTCATATGTTAAATGCGCTTGATATGATAAACGAAGACTTTCGCATAATGAACAATGGAATATATACAATTCGTAAAATTAAACTTCTTTGGTTCCAATTCTCACAATCAAGAATTAATTTTTTTAAAAAACGGCTTTTTTTTCCCCAGACATTGCTGAAGCACCACAATCCCGCGACAGCTCGAGTTCGTCAAATTTATGAGAAAATTTTTGATAATCTCCCATTATGACAAATGTCTTATTTTGTTCATTTTCCCATTACTTGTTTTCATCAACAAAGCACTCTTTAAAATGCACTTAATTTTCGTGTGACCAAATATTTTTTATAATAAAATTAATAAAAAGAATTATTTATAATAATAAATAATTTTTCTCATTTCTGCCTTTCTTGACGATCTGACAATACAGAAAAAACCTCAGTAAACAGATACACATTATACGTGGATTCTTCGATGTGAACGCAGACAATCGTTTGCAGCAGGAGCCTAGTTTTGACGTTAGTTTTTGCTTCCGTACATTCCACTTGACGATGAAATGCTGAAAGCGCTACACATCACATCCACCATTGATCAAAAAAAATTGTCAAATTAATTTTTTTGAAATCTCAGCTGAAATACTTGAGAAACTGCAAGTTTCACGTTATTCAATATGTCCTCGTGTTGTTTTTTTCTCGTTGTTTTACGCTGATCTTATTTTCACAGCTGGCGAAATTCATCAATCCCTTTTTTCAAAGTAAAAAAATGTCCCATAACTGGATTATGCTGAAATTATGGCTATTAAATGACGATGATTTGAGATTATCAAATTAATTGAATAACTAAATGGTTTTATTAGTTTATATATATCTGGTTTAACAATAACTTAACAAATCTGGGAGAAAGATTACAGTTTATCACTATCACCTGCAGTATTCTATCAGACTGTGGCCATAATAGGGATTGTCATCGATGCTGAGTTGTAAAGGCCGCTGTCGCGGCCAATCCAGGCGACAGTATTCCGAGTCAGTACTTCTCACGTTTCTAGTTCACTTCATTTTAAAAGATATTCAGTAATTGTGTAAACCTTCAGCATATTAATTTCAGGAATATTCGCTTACTGTTTGGACTATGGCAAACGAGCGATTCACAATAACCAATCACGTGCAATGGTTACTTCTTCAGAATCCAGATCCTCTAGTTATAGACATTGCATTGAAACTCTACCCAAGAAAATATCCACCCCTGAATCAGATCTAAAAATTGATCACTGTCAAACAGTACCTTAATTTGTGATGCAAAATTTTATAACCGACACACATCTCACATTAATTGGCGACAGCTGCCCAAATAGTTTGTGCAGCGGATATTCATTGCGAAATGCCTGATATATACAAATAATAAATTCCGTAGATATTCACAAAAAAAAATTGAAAAATAAGTTGAGAAATGCTGACTAATCGATAATACGAAATGAAAAATACGAATATGTTGCAACGAAATTGATGATGGAGAAGAACAGCTCTACGCTCACTATCATAGAAAGAATAGCTTAAAAGTTCACACTAAAGAGATTTAACCCTGTTTTAGAGAACACCAATTTCCACTACTACATGACTGAATCCGCACATTTGGAGAAGATTTTAGCGCTACATCGATCATCGAAATACAGGCATTTAGTACACTAGAGTACACCGGGGCGCCGATAGTTCTGAACCCGAGATAAACCTACTAGCCTCACCAAAAACCGTACGCTTTGAAAATTAAATTTATTCGTTCCTGGCGTGCGCGTATAGTTATCGTAAAAAGATGGGGGACTTTTTTTCACGTTTCGTAGCAAAGCATAGGCGTTTTTCACCAGATTTTCGAACCAATTCTCCTGTCTGGCGCTGACCAATGAAAAATATTTTTTTTTTTAAACAACATGTTCAGATTGCACCAATGAGTGTCCCGTAATTTCACAAGTTTCAAAACATGTTTTCATCACAAATCATATCTGTGTACATCTTAGTAAATTTGTAACGAACAAACTTAATTTTTAAAATCACCCAAAATCCTTACTCTGACGCACCCTAAACTCAATCTATAAAACTCTAATTATGTTTAATTCGACCCATCCAGACAGTAGGTCTTCATTTTTTTTGAAATCTTCTTTGAATTCATGTGTTATTTTTTAATTACTTATTCATATTTTCGATTAAATCCAAATTTTATAAATAACTAAAAAAATTCTCAGTCTGAATATAGTGTAAAATTGGTATTTACATCACCCAAAAATTTTTTCCGTTGACCATACTTTACTCCTAGCATATTAGTTACGAATTGAACCAATCCAGAGAACATCTTTGCCAGCGTACGCGTCTTATAGTAGAAGTACGCGTACATCCGTTTACGCGTTATATGTCGGGAGTTTTGGGCGACCGAACTGTTCTACTATACGCCGCAACCCCGCTGTTATCCTAAGAAAAACCGAGTTCTTTAAATGCAAAAGGTGACACTCGCTAAATGAGTCTTTTCGATACATTTATATACTTTTTGAGCCTCTCATTTAACTTACAACTCTGTAGTTAATTGCAGAACAGGTTTTGCTTTAGACACTCTCTCTTTAACAGTTTTTGATTCACTTGTTCTTGATAATTTAAGTTATCATGTTAATGAAGTTAATGTTAATTATGGTTTGGTCTAGTACCCTTGTACACTTAACGTACCTAATCTACTAACCAACCAAACTTTAACACATCTACTTCCTAGGGGGTATCGTTTAAAATTTTTTCGAAACCAAATCCTCAATGTCTTCTGGATTGTAAAGTAATTCTTCAACCATTATGTTTTGATCCAAAGAAATTTTCCTTTGTAGCTCTCGACACTATTTTTTTACATTACTGTACATTCTTATTGAAAAATCTTGAGTGCAAAATATACAATTACAGCCTACAAAACGCTTATTATCCGCTTTATTGCCTTCCGCTTATATGAAAGAAAATACCTTAAACTTTGCAATAATCATCTTTACTCGCAATTTACAAATTTCAACGACTCCAATACGAACGTACCAAAAATCAGCCCGCATAATTATGTTTTTATGAATCCTGTATCATGTGAAAGTACTAAAAATGCTATAATAAATCAGTACTGAAATCTATAAAACTAATGAACCATCGTGAAAATGGCATATACTAAAGGAAAGATTTGGATGGCGTATAAAATCTTCACTTATTTACTTTGAATATTTCTCACTTCTAAGCATACTGTTACACTGGACCTTTTCATGTGTTATCGTTTCAAGGTCACTTTTTTAGTTGGTCATTTCGTTTATCAGTTGGTCAACATCCAATCTATAACTTCAAGCCGCTTTCCGTGAATACCAAGTTAAACCCTTCAACTTCCGTTGGAACCCTCGAAGGGAACCCCTTTAAGGAGGTTACTGGTCGCATTATTAAGGTCTAAACAGGTTTTTCAGCGTCCGCCTCAATGGAATACTACTAGAACGCACGACATATGAGTTATCAGTTTAGGGATATTGACCTTAATCTTGCTTCCACAAGAACACATCGGACCTCTGATTAGCGACCAATCAGAACGACCTTTCAAAAAGTGGCACTAGTTTTCACTTCAAGAGCTACCTCCTGAGTTTTGAAGAACGAATACTTTTTATAGCTTTTATTGACCACAAAGAACGTGGGCAGAGGCCCCTAGTCGACGTTTTACTCAAAAAATTTCAATCGCGCTTAAGAGCAAAACTGGCAAAAAAACAAAAAAAAAAGTTTTTTTTGTCATTTAAGGCGCCGATTGAAATTTTCTCTTGAGTATAAACTGCGTACTAGGGCTCTTTGGCCCTTCTCTGTGTCAATAAAAGCCATAAAAAAATATCTCTATCTTCAACTCAGGAGAAGTAGGCTTTTGAGTGACTAATAGTGCCACTTTGGATAAGTCCGCTTCCGATTGCGTCGGCTAATCCTAAGCCTCGAGTGTTATTGTGAGCCAAGGCATTAATGACTTCAATCTATCCCTCTAAACGTGAATCTATATGTTCTTCGCTGTCTACTACGTATTCATTGAGGCGACGTTCTGAAAAAACCTGTTTTTGGCCTTAAATGCGACCATACTCCCTTATAAGGCCCTCGGGCTGTATTTGGACAGATTTGCCTTTTTCAATTTTTTTGTCTTGTCGGGAACGTTCATTTTTTTTTTGTCTAAAAACTTGTTGAATACACGTCCACTTTGAGCGCTTACTTTGTTAATCTTGATTTCTTCGATTTAATTTATTTTTTACTTATAAATCTCCATTGAAACAACACTCAAAAACCGCGTTTGCATTGAAAGGGTCTAAATTACAGTAAACTTATTTCCTTTAATTATTATTAGGAAACTTAAAATACGTGCAATGTCAATCATCGAAATTGTCTTATTTTTTATTCATACGATTTAAGTTAAATCGGAATCGACAGTTGGCTTCCAATGACGCAAGTCTCGGAGAATATTTTCTTCAATTCTCTGATTAAAGAAGGGCTCAACTTGATTTCGCGCAAAACCGTTCGGAACTTTTTCATAAAAATTTCTCATTAATTTTGTCGAATTCGGAAAATTTTAATTCGACTCAAATTTTCTTGAAAAGCATAAATTCAAATTTGTAGTTACAAAGTTGCCTGGATTATGAAACATTATTTCGATGTATATTAAGGAGAGATACATAGTTATATTAAACCCTAAAAAGTTTTTCCATCAGAGCCAATATACCGCGGATATCCGTATTCTTGTCAAATGCACCGAGGCCCTTAAGGATATCCCTATTCAGGAATCTTGACCAATTAAACCGCTGCTGAAATTTTTTGGATTACTGAGGACCTACTGTAAAATCGCAAATATCTGTTATTTTATAACTATTGATTATTTATTTGTCTAGTTTCCGACACCAAAACCCAGTGGTCCCAGTTAAAAGAGTGACGTATGTGTTAACAAAAACGTGTAAATAACCTTCAATAATGATCCCATATTTCTTTTTCTTGTATTTTCCTTATCGTTCTCGCGAATTGAACTTTCAAAACTGATTATTTATGATTTTTTATTATATTGCTTTTCTGATGAAAATTGCATTGCATCAACGTTTAGTTTTAAACACTAACATATTTGATATTATCAAAATAAGCATCTTATCAAAATTTTAGTCTTATTATTGAAAGTTTGAAGCAAAAGCATCTTTTTGTACGATAATATTTGGGAAAACATTTTTTCGTCAAAAACTTTTTTCTAGTCAAAATATTTTTTTCAGATTGAAAGTCTAAAAATTGTTTCTATCAGAGTGAATATTTCCAAAAATTTTCAAATTTTAGCTATTTTCAAGCAAATATCTATTAAAATACATAAAAACTTAATTTAAGAACAATTAAAAATCTTGTTACACAGAATCCATTGAATTAAACTAAAACAAAATCATATTCGAAGTGATAAATTAATCTGAACTATTTTCTAGAAAAAAATAACCAAATTAAATTAAAATAGAAAAAAATTTATAGAATTTTGCTTCAAGACAAAATTTAAAAACACCCACTAAGTTAAAATATCCAGAATTCTACGTATAAAATCGAAACACCGTCGATCACAATTCAATTGAATGAAATTGACAATATAGAAAAAAAAAAAAAAAACAAAACCAAAAAAACAAAAAAAAAAAAAAAAAAACATAAAAACAATCAACAAATAAAACTGTATAACAAAACCTAACACGAACAAAAATAATATGTTACCTATTTTTGTGCCAGTTAATTTCGTGTGAAAACAAAAATTTTCTGTTTGTTTAGATTACGATTAATAAGTTCATATTGCGATTTATTTCACCCCGCGGTTTATTTCCCAAAGTTGTTAGTTGCATCTGACGCCCTTACGACATGTAGACAAAACACAAGTGTAGGGCGACGTTTAACTCATATTGCGTTTATTTTTGGTCGATGGCATGAGCGGTGATACCCGCGTCAAAGATACATTTCATCACTTTTGAAGAATAAATTATTGTTATTGACGGATACTAGAAAATTATTAAACTATTTTGTTCATCATGCCTTCTTTCACCACAACCCCTTAACGGGTGAGCTCATATTCTAAACACGACCAACTCAGATGGTGGTAATTTATTACCAGTAAACTTTGAAACTATCATATTTTTCTTCCCGGTGTAAGTGTATGTCGACCTACTAGATCAATTTTGAAGTTCAACAATTTTTTTCGCAGATAAAAATAATAAAACGTTTTCATGTTTACGAAAAATGTATTTTTTTTACTCGATTCACTTTCAAAAACGTAAAATTGTGTAATTTGATTTACTGTATAAGAAAACGTGATGATTTTAGTTTTACATATCAAATAAAAAATACCGCTGGAAATTTTTATTCTGGAAAACTTTCGCTAAACTAGGCGATGCTAATTTAGGCAAGACGTTCTTGATTCGTATTGCGGCAGAGAAAACAATCAAACGAGAAAAAATGAGAATCTTTTTTATTTATTAACTTGATTTGATTCTCCGAATAATTACATCAGCCGCACTTAGGGATACTTTTTACCTGATGTCCGCTGTTAAATATCCGCCGAGAATTCGTTTTGCTCTTCCAGGTGGATACAAATCAAGCAGTAAGGGTTATCAAAAATAGGTTCCGTTTTCACTTTTTATTTCGTTTAAACAACTTCTAAAATTATTTGTGTCAATGACTTATCATTAATGTCCTTCATTATACTTCAAGGTTACCAAATTATTTGTTTTCTTTCTGTATTGTCAAATAAATACATTTTGTTTCGACGCTCACATTTAAGAGTAATAAAGTCAACCTACAGCAGAATAGATCAACTTCACAGTTCTTTGGTCAGGTACAGCTTAATTTATGATTTGATTTTATAAAAAGGCACTAATTTTGTTTTATTCCGAAGGAAATTGATTTTAAGAGAAAATTGGAAAATATTTGACGGTAGAGGAAAATCAAACATAAAGAATTCTTTTCGAATTTATAAATGAAAAATCCTGATTATTGGACACAAAAATTAAATCAAAATTTTATCTGGGTGAAAGGCGTTATTTTTTCAGAGATTTCTCAACTTTGAAAAAAACTCTCATCTAACTTTCAGGGGTCGTGCGAAATTTCGAGCGACAAGTTTCTTTACTCAAGAAGTAAACAACGATTAGAGAAATCATTTTAGCACAGAGATCAGGAATTGTGGAAAAGCTAAGTATTTTAGATATGCGTTATCGATAATGGCAACATATATAAATTTAAGCGCTCAAGCGAGCGTGTAATAGATTACCAAATGAGTTATGTGACTTTGTTCTCCCTGACTATTTTATAGAGGTTTTATGTCAGGAAAATATGTCTTATAAGTTATTATCATTATTTATGAAATTTAAAATATTAAAAACTATTATTAAACAACACAAATTAACAAAATTTGAAGTTTCCTATTTTTTGTGTGAATTCCTTTGTTTCAAAAGCAGGTTTCAGAATGATCAGCCTTGGCTAAATTTTGATAGTTGGTAAATCCCTCGCTATGAAATCTGAAAGAAATGTAAGTCGTCACAAATACTTAAAAAGATTCGCAGATCCAATTATGTGATTTTTTATTGCTTTTTTGTATTGTGACATGAACAAATATTTCTACGCTTTGAATAGTACTTGTTTGTACCTTGATTTTAGAAAGGTATTTATTACGGTTTCTTCATCTTGACTAAAGTCATTTACAAAAATTGTAATTCTGATGCTCTGTCAATCATTATTGAATGACATTTTCCAAGGATTTTTTAAAACCGAAATTTTTTTAATTATTTTCAATAGCAATTATTGCTAAAACTATTGTTCTGCGAGAATTCAATCAAACCTTTGAGAGTTTAAACCGTGAATTATCACTCGCAGGGAAATAGCAAATTTAAAGAAAAGTTAAATTCAAATATTCTCCGGTTATTTCAAACGATTTTTTTTTCCGTAATAATAAACTTTATTTCAAATATTAGGAGAACTGTACATAACTGTAAAATTAAGGAACCAAGATACTAATAAAAGGCTGCTATGGTAGAACATTAATTGTTTACGTTGACTTAGATTTGATTTTTTGGTGATACGTATGACCCTTAGCTTATCGAAAAGTGCAACTGATTTGGAGTACGCTTAAATCAAAGGAGGAGTGCACTACTTTATTTTTGAGAAAACAAGTATTTCGAAGAATTTTCCGTTGAAAAATTCTTCACAACTTGAGATTCCAATTGTTGTCAATGCTTGGCTGGATTGTTTTCAGGTGGGTTTACTTGCCCAAACAGTACCTCGAGTGACTACATGGCTGTATGTAGACGCCGTTGTTCAGCGAGGTTTTATATAAAATGGTTGGCACTGCGAAAGAAGTATAATAGACGAAAAAGCGGCGAAGAAAAGCGCAGGATTAAAGCAGAGAGTCATTTTTTGGAAAAGTTATCGTATTGAAAACAAGTCTGGATTTTTGAAAACAGGTGATTATCGGTTTACAATTTTGCAATATTTTGTGTTTTAGTCTTGATGCAGTTTTCGTTTTTGATGATTTTTGTTACGTTTTGATTGTTTATCATCTTGATTGTCCTGACTGAATAGTAGTGTTATTTTGGCATGTTTCAGTCCAGTTCGTGGCATTATTGACATGCATCCTTTCCGATTCATTTTGTATTGTGTTTTGGCTCTCTCCGCGTCAGCTGCGACTCCCTTTCATCTGTTTTGTACTCCTCCGCTAGCTTGTTGCAACCGACAATTTTTACTTTTATAATTTCTAATTCCTGATTTGAGAATTCTTTGACGCTTTTAAAAGGTGGTTATAATATTAGATTTTTATTCAATGATTTGATTAATGGCTACTTGTTAAATTAAAATTAAGCGTTGATTTGTCGTAATTTTAGGTCTTTTTGACTTATATTTATAATTTAACAATTGATAGTTATTCTATTCTTTATTTGTTCACGCACATGTTGCACACCCTTTATATCAATAGACATAAGTATAGCATTCACAACCACCACTACTTATCATTCATCTGAGATATATCGGATTAGGTCCGGTTTGCCCGGATGTTTCTTAGGATTTCTGTTTATAGAGGCGTATAAAAAAGTATTAGTGTGCTTAAATTTGATACTATTGTACCCCCAATCGTTGAAATAACTTTCTGCTAAATAAATATAATAGTCTTGCCAATTTTTTAGTGTATTATTTTTTTGTAAAACCTACAATTTTTAATATTTACTGATTAATAAAGTTAAATAAAAATGTTCTAATTCTAGCGTTTAAATTAGTGATATTAGCTTAATATGGATATATCTTCGGAGTTCAGGATCGTTATTTTATCTATACGATAATGTTAGCACGTAATGACGACCGTTCTAGACGAGTTAAGCTTGAACCAGTAGCTTAATTTATAAAACGTGGTTTTCCACTTTAGGATTTCTGTTCTTTTTAATTATAATATACATTTTCAAGTATTAATTGATAATTTGCATTATTACAATGGTTACTATGTTACTTTTTTTGTAGAAAAATTGCGCAATTTGCTTGGATATATACAAAAACATAAAAAATTGACCGTTCACTGTGGACGCTTTTTAAGATTTATATAACCCTTTTCAATTGGAAAAGGTGGTATTTTGTAACAAAATTTTTAGTAAAAGAAAAAAAAGTTTAACGTTCAACTTGAGGGATCTTTTCAAACTTTTTAATTAGACTGTTGTTTAATGACACCCGGTCTATAAAAAACCTAAAATGGATTTTTAATCCCGAAAGTAGTTCCCTAACATTAGTATGAAAAATATACCAACATTAATCTGTTGAGAATGTTAGTTCTTAATTTTAACCAAATAAAATTTTCACTCTAATAGAAATTATGGTTCCTGATTTTTGATATATAATACTAGTATACTATATCTATACCATTGCGGATAAAGTTGTATTGCTGCGATGGGATTATTTGAAAACATGATAGCAAAAATTATAATATTTTCTTTAGACAATTTTTTGTATATTTTACGTCTATTATACACGTATAGACTTGGCCATAACATAAGTTAAGATTCTAAATTTTACAGATTATTGTTTGTTTAGGATTTTTATCATATATATCGAACTACTTTTTATGGTTTTTGTTATTTTTTATTATTATTTTAAAGTACCACTTATATATCGACGATGAGTTATTATCTCTCTGTAAAAACGGAAGTGGATATAGAATTTTAAGTGACAATCAGTTTTTCAATAAAAAGGTCTTGATGCTGAGTAATGCCAATTTTCCGAAAAATTGAAACAAATCTAGAGGGCCGTAAATCAAATTGCGATGTGACAATTTCGTATTTTGTTCATTTTTACAGGAATTTTGCCCTTTTGCTACCGGATATAGAAAGGAATATGTTTTTGATTTACACTTGTTGCAAAGAAAATATATCAATTAATAATCAGGCAAACTTTCGGAAAATTTTGAGCTGATTAAGGGGGTAGGCGACTCATTTCAAATTGGAAAAATGCGATTTTTTTCAACAATTTATAACTGTTTTTAACTTTTCCTGACCCCAAATCCGCAAAAAAACATTTGAATCATTAACAGTTGCAAATAACAGGCCTCGAAACACCAACATACCAATTTTCAGGAAATTCTGCAGCCATTTAGGGGTCGGCGGCTCATTTCAAATACAAAAAATACATTTTTTTAGTATTTTTGTAACTTTT
>SCLH01000638.1:229789-259991 GCA_004367855.1 Oikopleura vanhoeffeni | reverse complement strand
GTTAATGACAAGACAGTTTATAGTTACGATAAACTTTAAGACAAAAATGACGTTTGTGCGTTTTTTAATTGAAAATTTTACTGTATTACAGTACTATTTTTTGCAAAATTTTTTCAAATCACCAAACAAACGTTTCATCCTGACAAAAAAAAATTCTAAGACTTTTTTTTCATACACCAATGCCCTAAAAGATGCCGTGACCGTATATCAAGAAATTAAGGTTGGCCAAAAAATAGTACTGTTTTTTTTCAAAAAATTGCTTAAAACACTTTTTGAAAAAAGTGAAGGTGGTCCTTAGATGGGTTTAAAGACTTTTTTACATTACACTCAAGTCCGAAAACGATCACGTTTTGGCCCAAGTACCCAAATAGTACTCAAATTACGCCGAAAGGTTTGAGGACTAATACACACCTAATTTAGAGTTTTGAACATAATAATATTTCCAAAACGTCACGTGATCTTATTTTTCCAAGAAATAAGGATTTATTTATGACATATTTAAACTTTATTTTGGATTATTTCGTCACGTGATTTTATTCAGACTTTCCTGTAAGTGACAAAAAGTCTTAAAAACGTTTGAAGTTGTACCTGGAATTTTTGACGTAATTTGAGTACTTTTTCAAATAAACTGTTTATTGGTACCATATATTTTTTTCAAAAGTACTCAAATCATGCGAAGACCCCTTAAAAGATCGTAACGAATTTTCTAAGACTCTTATGCATTACAGGTATGGCCTCCAGTTTAAAAGAGCATCTCCAGAATCATAGCTTTCGAATGCTGATAACATAAGAATGCGTAGGCGAGAGAGAAGGTGAGAAAATGAATAATTACCGATTGGGTTTTTTTTAATTTCAAGATTTCTGTTTGTATTATTTGTAAAATTGGCTCCGGTTAGAATAGAGACCTCTAGAAGCCAAAACTTCGAAAAAGAATTACTTAGAATCAAAAAAGGTTTGCGAGCAGGCGTAGGCGTGAACTTCGTCTCTGGTTCTCAGAACATAAAATGATAAGAACAATAATTTCAGAGTCAATTTACTAGATAAATTTGATGAAAAACATATAATAATTGTTAAATGGAACTAGAGAAAACCCTTTGAAGTTAACTTAACAGTAGTTCAAAATATAAAACGTTTAAATTCGTAGATTTTTGCACTGTTGCCGTCACTGGGGTACATTTTCGCGAATTTTTTTTTCTCATCCCCATAAAGCCTTTTTGTTCATCGGAATTTTTTATTTTTATTTTATGCAAATTGGCTGAATTATTTTAGCTATTGAAAATGTATGTTGATATGAAACTTTGCTTATATGCTCGATTATAGAATGGTCACTAGTTGCCGGAAATCGAGTCTGGGTACAGATTCATGTCTTAAGTCTACGAGTTAATTCAAACCGAATCAGAAACTAGCTCAAAAAAATAAAATCATTTTTCTGATAACCAAAAATTGTTGAAATCGCTAAAAATAGCGAATCCTGTTTTTAATAAAAATAAATAACAATAATAAGTTTGTCAGATTTTAGCTAGCGATTTCAGTGTTTAGAAAACACCTGATCATACGAAGATAATACTTCGGTTTCCATAATATTGTCGTGATCTCACTTCTAATTGGTCGGTGTTGGTTTTTCTGTAGCTAAAAATCTGAACGTTCGGTGTTTATCCTATTCATTTTAATATTGCTTTAAAAAAGGGGTTTAGGAAAAAAATTAAAAATTGATATAAAAATGATTAAAAATCTCTGTATTTTATAACATTTTAATCATAAAATTCAAATAACTACGGAACGTTTCGGATTTTGTTTCATTCTAAGTAAAAATAAACGGTGGACGAATTGAAAACTAAGACTTTGGAATTCCAGAAATTCTTAAAGTAAATCATAAAAATAATATTTTTCGTTATCAGAAATACCGTAATCTCGAATAAAAAACTGACGAGCAAAAACACTTTTTAAACAGTTTTAACATTTTTGAAAAAGCGACGCATTAGGGTTTATCTATGATCAATTTGTTGTCTGAAGTGTTTTTCAAATTATCGATAAGTATGGATGAACCACCCTAATCTTGTCCGTCCAAAAATTCAAGCTCATTAAAACTTGGATTCTGCATCATATCCAAAGCAACATTTTTTCTCTGTTTTCAAATACGGCAAAAAAATCTTCCAAATGAATCAAAAATATCATTTTTTGATATATTTTCAAATGTAAGTGGCGTAAGGACCTGTAGTCTGAGTGCTCTTAGGGGTTAAAAACTGGCGGATTGACCACGGTTCTCAAGTCTTTAATTTGCACTTTAATTGAGATGATCAACCAGGATACAAAAATTCTTTTATTTGAATATTTTTAAACTTTTTTCCCATGTTTTCGAAAGACTCTTGCAAAATAAAACTAATTGTAATAAGGAGTATAGTTTTTACATTTTGCCGACTTTTTTATGAATGCTTTTTTCGCTCTCAAACTGTGGAAGCGGAACAAAAGTACAAGTAAATATAAATTTTGAATTTTTCTTTTTTCATGCCAACCAGTTGGTTTATGTGGAAAAAATAAATCCAAAAATGTATTTTTACGCCTTTGCATTTTTTCCAATACGCAGAAGATAAAATCAGCTCAAAAAATTTAAGTTCTGTAGGAAAATTCATACTTTTTTTGAAATCGAAAAATTCCAGAAATTGTACAAAGAACAAATAAAATAAAAACTCTCTTACACCATTAATATAAAAAGCCTCGAGAAAAAGTGACCATGTAAAATAGCTAGATACTTCTGGTTGAGTCATATATTTTGTATGCTTTAACTGAACTAGCTCTCTGGTCAATCAAAAAAGAAAGGAGGGAGAATTTTTCGAAAAATAATTGCCGAAATTTTCTTGTAGCGCGCTTCGCAAGTCAAAATCCTTTCTACAGAATGCCGAAAAAATTGAATCGATTTGAGGTAGATTAAGGAGGAGATGCCATTCAAAGATTGGAAACTTCAGAGCCCTCTAGTGGGCGAACTTAGGAATTTAAAAGTTGCGAGACCATCCAAATCTTTTTTTGGTCGAAATTAGTGGGCCAAATTATAAAGGCCAATCCATTTGTGCACGTACCCCATTAAGAGAAATTTAATTTTTTTGCAGAAACTACGGGGACAGACAATTTGCAAATTTTTTTTTTTAGGGACTTTAATATTTTATCACTCGATAAATATAACTCAAAAATGACGTGGTATATCCAAAAAACGAAATCTTAAATCACTAATTAATGTGTTAAAGTGGATATCATTTCTAATGGATTCATTTAGCTGATTTTTCAAGTCAAAAAAATTTTGCAACCAGATTGACAAATTATAATTTTCCGGGCCAACCAAATTAATTCAATAAATACCCAAACGGTCTCGAGTCTTTTGGTTGTATACAAATATCCCTTCGAGTTGAAAATTCAAATTTCTTCGTGACCTTGTTCTTTTAACCCCTACGCTACAACTTCTTCAAAACAAAAAATAAATATACTTTTCTTCAGTTAACTTTGTTTTATTATTTCAATTTTAGTCATAACTTCAGTGGGAAAAATTTGCATGCACAACATTCCATTTTAACGACATCTATACTAATTGTGTCAATTTTGGGTTGGGACATCTGCGAAAGGTTCCTCACTTATAGCTACTACTTATTGACACCAATGACGATAGAATATTTATTTACTAAAATATATTGAACCTGAGATTTGGGAAATAATCTCGAAATCATCCTAGTTATTTTTTGGAAAAAGCTGCGCAAATATAAAAAATTTCCGAGTCCAGTACGAAAAGTTACGCCAAATAAGAATATTTTTTTAAAGGAACTTTGAGAGTAATTAAATTGATATTGAAAAGGATTTAAAGTATATGATATACCTACCTTGTATAACTTAGGCTATACGTACTTGAGGGGGCTTTTATGGCCAACATCTTTATTAATTCGGATTTTGAAAACAACCATATTCTGATTGAGTTCTTAGATAGCTCAAACTGACATCCAATTATTAAGAGAAACATAAATTAACAAAATTGTCGCGAATCAGCCATTGTTTCCATTTTTCAACAAGAAACTGATAAATTAAACAATTTCAGTAGTCCTTAAACCAAAAAATTATTCTTTTTATTTTTATACACTAGATATTTCTGCTCAGTTTGAAAATCTAAAACTTAATCAGATGAGTCGTTTTCAGAAGCCGAATTATATAAAAATTGGCTGAAAAAGTGGCATAAAAGCCCCAGCAAGTGCCGTCATAAATACAGTATATTTTTCTCGATCAAAGTACCTCTTAGTAGTAATTAGGGTGTGCCACAGTAAGACAGGGCAAACGCCATCATTTCTGCAGCCCGCGAGTTTTGCCGCGAAAAGTAAATAAAGTGCGCGCGGGTAGTACACAATTTAAAAAAAATTGACATTTTTCAGAATAAAAACCTTTGTGGGCCCTTCTATTTCAAATGAATACGACTTTGTTATCGACAATGTTTCTGTTAAAACGGAATCGAATCTCGGTCCCGCAGCTCGAGGTAGGAGTAGGAATTGGCATCGGGAATAAAAATGGTCATTAAGGTCTGGAACAATGAGACGCGGGATCGGGACTGGATTTGATTAGAAAACCCAACCCCATTTCAAGAGCATTGGTTATCTTCAGACGAAAGTTATAGACAAAAAACTTATAAACCATTTAATGAGTGTTGTCTAATCGATTATATGGAGAATAATAGTCTGAGATCAAGTTATGCCGACTCCTGCTGCAAAAATATTTTTTTTGTTTACTATGTCGGTCCCATAATTATTTGACCAATATTAAATAAAGAAGTGCTCACGAAACAATATCTTTTAATTTACGTTAAAACGCCCCTTTGAGGCATAGTCTATAGAGCTTTAAAGCCGCAGAGAAGTAATGTTTAAGCGTCGTAAAATGCGATTTAATGGTGCATGGTCACTACTTGCCGGAAATCGAGTCTACGAGTTAAACAAGTCAGCCATATATTTTTTTCCACGCGTTTTTTTGATAATTCACAAAAAAATTATGTTCATGCCAATATTTGTTTATCAGTGACTTTTACCGATTTTTGTCTGTAAAATTTCGAAAAAATGTTCCAATAATTTCGACAGCTTTTTGTTATATTATTTAAGAGGCATTTTCAATACAATTGAGGGAGATAAATAAAACGTATCATGTTAATGAAAATCCACCCTTAAAAAAGCTACACAAAATTTTTCTGTAAAAAGTATAAAATATACTTTATGGAATCCTTCAACGGAAAGCATAGTTCAAACTGGGTCAATTTCTAAGCCAAAACCAAATGGTCAAAATGATATGGAAAAGGTAACAAGCTCAAAAATTATTCTAGAATTTATGAAGCAGATTGCCGACATTAAAGAAAATTTTATGGTTATTTGTGACGGCCCAGATTGGATTCGACAATATCTCCACCCAGTGGCACTAAGGAAACATTTTCAGACAAAAAAATCGTTATATCATTTTTAACTATTCAATAAAGTTTTTTTGATGTTGAAAACGGCAATTATTTGATTTCTATATCAAATATGATACCTGTGCGTTGTTCTCAACTTATTTTCAAGAAAAGTTTCAAGGCGATTTGAAATAAAAAAATTTAAAAGTCAAAAATGCGTAGCGTTTTCATAACGATCTTGTACCGATTTATCAGCGGTCATTTTAAGACAGAGATTTTTTCTTTTGAAATTTAAAGTTAGCGAAACTGACTGGTCAAAATCGACCGGTTCAGTTGAAGCACCAGTTCCTAAAGTGATATTTTTGAAAATATTATATTAATTTTTCGAAAATGTTCTTCAAGATATAATATCAATTTACCTCAATTTCTTCATCATTTTTGTGATTTACGAAAAGCTTTTCGCCAATGTATTCCAAATACTCCGATTAGATTTAAGATTTGTGACATTCTAGAACATCTGAAGGTTAATTCCAATGGATGTTTGCTAAATGATATGGTTATTATTGAACAAAAACTTATTAAGTGGGTTGTCAGATTGAAATTTTCATTTACGCAACTTTCAAATTCCTTTCAATATTGATATTATTTTTTATCAGATACAAATATTTTACTGAACATTTCACACCGACAACCCCCTTAAAGGAGTATAATTTTGATTTCAACAATGTGATGGAAATTATTAATTCAAAATTACTAACAAGGGCGTGGTAAGCATTTGTGTAGGGACAATTTTTAAAATTGCGCGTTACGCCTCACGTCATGTGACTTTGACGGACACGTGACTTGCAAATTTGAAATTGAACAAATTTGATTGGTTTAATCTCGAAAATTAACTTACTTTATATTTAACAATGAGAGTCGTCTGAAAATACCGAGCTGATTTCATTATAACAAAAAGTTTAGCATTTTTGGTCGACAAAATTTTTCGTGGACTTCTTTTACCTGATATTTTGCTATAAAAAGTCGTAGGTGCAAATAATAGGCATTTTAAATTAAGTGAACCAAATTTTTTGTTAATACCTCTATTTTTAATTCTGTGGGTTCAAGGTATGTGAAAGGGTTTGAACTTGCAAATTTAATTTCTTCAGAAGTAGCAACTTGTAAGGTACTTATGGGCATTTTCAAATTGCTTATAATTAAATTCATGATATTAAAGTCAATTTTCGAGATCAACTTATATCAAAAACTGCATTTTGTCAGCAAAAGCAAGATTTATAGGCAATCAGACCTTCAAAAGGCTCGATAAGTATTTGATATTTTGAATGCCAATTGGAAACAAAAATATAGCTGATATCTTTATTTATTACGTAAACAAAAATTTAAAAAAAAATGCAGAAGAACTCATCGAATCAATTGCATACAGTTTTGAGTATGTTTTCAGTATACTTTTGATTAACTTTTTTTCAATTTTTTATGAAAATGGATAGGGGTATAAGTCCAGCAGTGCAATTTAAATTTTATATAAAAAAATAAAAAATTTGGATTTATTTTTATACAATTTTGTAAAAATCTTGTCAGCAAAAAATGTACACTCAAAAAACCTATAATCGCAAGGCGGTTAGATTGATTTTCTAACAAACAACTAATTTGTTCGTACATAATAAATAAAGGCACCATCCAAATTTTTATGGCCAATTTTCATCAAAAATGAAAGTTTACCGATCGAACATTTTGAAGCACCGTGTTGTGTTTATTTACAGTTAATATAAATTGTATCCAAATAATCAACTATAACATCCATTTAGCCAGTTAAACTCTTGTTCTTGCTGACACACTTTAAAAATTTCCGTATAAAATCTATAACCAAAAAAACTACTGCGTAAGTTTCTGGTTGCGTCG
Source organism: Oikopleura vanhoeffeni (assembly GCA_004367855.1). Lineage (NCBI taxonomy): Eukaryota > Metazoa > Chordata > Appendicularia > Copelata > Oikopleuridae > Oikopleura > Oikopleura vanhoeffeni. The sequence goes on along the minus strand of SCLH01000638.1, from coordinate 252,694 downwards.
AGACATGAGGTGATTCGGAACCAATATATCATACAATAAGCTTTGAATCTGGCCTCGAATCACCTTAAGTCTCGATGAATCACTATTTGTCTCGACACCACATGAAACTCACTGTACAAAAAATTTGCTAATAAGAATTTATGCTGAAAAAATTGATCCGAAAAATATCTGTGTTTAAATTTTTTTTCAATTATTCGTTCAGTGGACACGAAATTGTTGAGGACGAAACCTGTATACGAGTAAGAGGGATTCCGTGGCAATGTTCCGACCATGATATAGCAAATTTTTTCAGAGGATTAAATATACCAAGTGGTGGTGTGTCTTTAGTACTCAATGAAAATGGACGACGATCGGGTGAAGCCTTAGTTAGGTCAAGGTTAAAATTGTATTCGGACAACAATAAAGTGTGCTTATTAAAGTGTGCCCATGAGGCTCGCGGCTGCTGTTCCTTACTCGGAAATTTTCTTAAGGGGGTGATGGTCAATATTCAGAATTTTCTCAAAACTTTAGACAACACTAATTCGGGTCAAAAATGACAAAATCTATGATAGGTCAAGTTTAGCCATACGGCCACTTCAAAGTCAGAAAATGAAATTTTCCTGACTAATTACACATCAGATCGACGCAATTATTTATGGAAAATGATACTCGCCTATATAATTTAAATGATATAAAGCTTGGATTTGGCAATTTTAGTTATTCTAAATACAATATGGTTCGAAAAATATTTTTTTAATCTTTCGAACTGCGGAAAAATTTATAGCTCTCAAATGGCCTCATTAATAAATCAAACTTAATTATTTTGAAAATAATCAAAAAGTTGAAATCGGATGTGTGGTTAGCGAGAAAAACGATTTTTGTTGTCAAAATTATCGCTTATAGTATTTTTTTTACTTGCTTACTTACTTTCACCTGTTTTAATTGAAAACATACAGTGAAGAATTACAAAAAACATTTTTCTTGTTATCAGTTGACAAAATTTAAAAATTTTCGAAGAAAATAATACGGAAATATTGAGTTTAAATATTTCATATAGAATAATTAGTTTGCAAAATATTCAAACAATGAGTTTCGGGGGTCAGTTGCAGTCTCTTTCACACTTCCATTCATACAATCCTCTGATAAAACCAAACAACTTTTCAAAAATCATAATTTATCTATACTAAAACAACAAAAAGACGCCTTCATTCAATCAAAAAGGCCACTAACGTTCTTTTCAAGTTATGATTGCAAAAGAATTAAGATTCATCGAAGGTAATATTCCAACATATTTCCCACAAATATCTATTAATCGAATTATTTGAAAGGTTATTCGAGGTAAAAGTTTCAAAGAAGATATGCATTCTTAACCTTTGAAAGATTTGAAAGCGAAGAACAGCGAAATTTGGCGCTTCAAAGGCATAGGAAAGCGGTTCGAACCACATTTTTAAAAAAAATTATAATTCAAGAATTTCAAGATATTTTGAATTTAATATGATTTTAGTGTTTTTCAAGTTCGAACGCTTTTAAGGCAACATATGGGGAATAGGTACATAGAAGTTTTCAAAGCATCAGCAATAGATTTTATTCAAGTAAATGCAGGAAATATACCACAAGTTGAACGATTCCTAAGCCAAGGAAGCCACGCTATAGGTCAGTATTTTGAAAATTCAAGAAACATTATTTATACCAGTTAGGCTGTTCTCTATCGTAAAAAATTCGATTTTTTTCAATTTCAATTATTTCAAAGTTATAGCTTGGTTTAAAGAATTCGGTTGAGTTTTCGATAAATTTTTATTATCGGGCATAGCCTGATACTATTCGAGTGTTAGATATTTTTCTGAATGATGCAGGATTTTTTGATGTCCTATTTTCACCAGTACGATTAATCTCAAAAATAATTAATATATGAATTCACGATCAGCATGAAAAATACTTTGAAACTTAATGGTTTTGATTTCAAAATTTGCAAAATTGAATAAAAATCGAATTTATTTTAGAATTTTACGTAGCCTGCAGTTTACAAACATTGGTAAATGGTATTTTTTATTTCTAGTATAAAAGACAAACATAGACCAGCTCATATTTTCTTTATTTTCGGAGCACTTTTAGTTTTTGTGCTGAACTTGACCCAGAAAAAATTTATGTCCCGTTTTCGAAAAATCAGCAATCTTAAAAAATGTTTTGCCTATCGTCACATAGATAGTACCATTTGGCTTGAAATTATTTCGAAAATTCCAAGTCAATTATTATTATTATTATGATTTATTTGCATTTTCATGATACAGAATGGCTTTATTGATAAGCAATTTCAAAACGGTTTTCAAAACACTTTTCTGATAAAATTTTGAAAAAAAAATTTGCACAGATCACTTTAATTCATGATTACCTAAAAAACTTTGACCAGTCATTTAGGGTTGAAGTTTTCAAGTGCTCCAAATTCTGAGATTTCAAATCGAAGCGTCTTGTCAATAGTAGTAACATATCAGAAAAAAAAAGAAATCGCCATTATTCTAACGAAATGAGAGACAAAAAAGTGGTTTTGGACACCTCGGAGTTAAAAATAAAAAAATTTTATTTCGATTTTTTCTTGTCTAGCTACCGGCCAAACTTTTGTTAAAATTTCAGGACTTTCTGTTTATTATTTGAAAAATCCTTGGCCACCCTAGTGCCTACGTTACCCTAGGCAGCCTTAACAAGATCATTTTATGGCCAGATCATCTTATGATAAGTTATGGCGTTGCTTGAAACTCCTTCAGACTTTATCTTCTAGCACGCTGACTCAGCGTCGCTGAGAGTTCAGTGATTACAAAAGAAATTTATCGGGGATACGAGGGTTGAAAAAGGCTGAAATGGTTTTTGTTTATCTATTTTGGCAATAACTTTGGTTTATAAACTTCTTTTTGGTACGGACTTTATGTCTGGTAAAAATATTTCCACTACAAATTATATTATGAAAACAAACCAAGATTTTCTCTGCACGTTTAACCTGCCACGTTAGCAACTTTATAGATACAAAAAAGTCATTAATGAGGTTATTTTTTTAGTTATTTTTGATCGAGTTTTTTGCCATGGAAAATGCGTAGGTGAAAAAATCTACCAAATGTTATTAAAAACGTGTAGATAAGTGCGAATAATGCCCTATGATTGGTGTAGTTCATATTTTTTCTTTTATGTTGTATAATTTTTTAAAATTGTCAATTATCAAATCTTTCGTTTTTTTCTAATATTAAATTACCCGAGAATCACAATTTTTGCTCAAAATTGAATATCCTTTATTCAACCAAAGTCCATGGTGAAAATGCTTCTGACCTCAGGGCTAGAGTTCGAATCCCAGTAGACCCACTGATTTTGTTTTAATGATTGTGTAAGGAATAAAAATAGAGTGTTGTCTCTTGTCCCGCTTCATATAACGAGACCAGTCGACAAAATCAGTGGAGTCTACTGGGATTCGAACTCCAGCCCTGAGGTCAGAAGCGTTTCCACCATGGACTTTTGCTGGATAAAGGATATTCAAAAAACTCATATTTATACATTTTAAAATTTTTAATGAGAGTTTACTTTCTCTTATATTTAATTGACCGTGGAACACACTTTCGCCCAATATTAAAATTTGGCCAAAACCTTGTCGGAGATAAGTTATCTGCCTATAACTTGGAAGTAATAACAGATTAAGATTGAATTATTTTTTGTCTGATGTTTTTAAACATTCATAAACCAGAATATAATTCTTCAAAATTAGTTTCCAATATTAAGGGGGTGGGCGTCGTAATCTGGGTACCTTTCAATCCCGCCTTCATAATATTCTAAGACAGTGTGATAAAATCTGAGGATACTCGTTTTTGGTCTAGCCTTCGCTTAACGATTCCTATCTCAAACTAAACATTGTTACATCACACACCAGGTGGTGAGTCTATCTAGAAACTAACAGGTTTTTAAAAATCTATCTTCTTTTAGACCCCACATACAAAGCGTCTGAAATTTCACAGAGTACGGGAAGAGTGAGTTACTAATATGTTTAGCCCATTTTTTTTGAATTTCGCTCTTGAATTTTCTAGAATCACTTTTGAACGCCGATTTTTACAATTTTTCGTCTTCAAAGTGATACTTCTCTAGACGGATGTTCAGAATAAGACCGTTTTTTTCGACTCCGGTAGATAAATTAAAGGGTCGTCAATATGTTTTGTTTCGGATTTTTGAATTTCACCTAGATTTCTAGAAATATGACTGTAAGTAAACCGGAAATGAAAAGTTCGAAAAAAAAAATCAGTTCAAAAGTTGGCTTACGGCTTTATCAAATTTTTGAACCAATCAGCGTCAAATTCGATAATTAGGTGTACATTTTTGCTTAAAAATAATTGAAATTTCTATATGTTCATATCAAGTGGAATACCGGTTTTTATGCGGGTTAAGCTAAAAATAATTGAATTTTGAAATTCTAGATTTTGTTCTAGATTGGTTTGAAAAAATAATTGCCACCATGAGATTTCTTGGGTCAACTTTAGTCATAACCGATTAATGTATCTAAAATGATTCTATAAAGGGCTCAAAAAATTACGACGCCCACCCCCTTAAGGAGGTTTTAAGATCAAAATAAATATTTCAAATTTCAAACCCATTTCTATAAGATTTTAAAAATAATTTAACTATTTTTGTGGACAGACAAAAATTCAAACTTTTGATGTTGTTACTGAGTTTTTGCCATTTCAGATTGAAAAGATATGCATTTTTCAGAAGGATTTTTTCGTTTATTTCCTGACCCTGCAACCTTCTTAGCTATATGTTTTTCAGCGGAAGAATCAAGATTTTAGCTGCATTTTAAAAGCAAAATGTTTTGGGTTATTTTATTCCATTTTCTGTGTACCAAACATTTACATAATCTTTTTAGTGCGAATGCGAGGGCTGCCATTTTCAGCAACCAAGAATGACGTCATTGAATTTCTTGATGGAATCAAAATAGTAAATGGTGACGAGGGAATTTTCTTGATCAAGGTAAGCTTTATAAGTCTCGAGTCTTTTTTCCCAATTTTTTTCTTTTGGCTTTTTTAGAAGCTTGAGTGTATTAAAATATTTTAGATCTTGTTTAAACAATAAATAATTAAGAAATACATGCGATGGGAAAAAAAAGCTCGAAAATTTCATATTTATTGGAATTCTAGAAGATTTTGTTTTAACTTGATTTTAGTATTTTTGGTTTGTCGACCTCAAATATTGAAAAGTTTAATCGACTTACCAAACTTTTGTGTTCAGTAGCACAATATCTTTCTTTTGATCCCACTTTGAAGATATTTAAAGATTTTTTTTTCTAAAATTGGGAAAAATTCACTTTCGGTCTGACAGATATCGAATAATCTAGGTTATTTCAAAAACGGTTTTTCATTTTTGAGCAGTGGCTGAAAATGTTTTGAACTGAAAGTAATATTTTTTCAAGAGCTAAAATTTACAGTAGTAATACTACTGTAGTATCTTATTTTACCTGATATTTCAAAAACATCTTTTTGTGAGGGAGTCCATACTTATTTTTGTATGATTTTTATGACTAACGAAAATCGTTGTTCTTTAGTTAAATTTATATATTTAGACCTGCGATGGCCGTGCAACGGGCGATTCATTTATCTTGCTTTCATCCGAAGACGATGCTGTTCAAGCGCTTGGACGTCACAAGGTTTATTTTTACAAATCATCTCGTTCAATTTTCGCCCGATTTACTGAAAACGAATATCACTCGCGGCTAAAAATGTGTCCTAATTAATGAAAAAATATTTTTAAAAGATATTAAATTACGATTTATGGCCCCAAATTCCGAAATAGAACACAAAAATATTTTTTTATAAATTGTTATTTTTTATGAAAAGTTTTGTGAAAATATATTTATGCGTGAGAAAAAATTAATTTATTTTTTATAAAAAGAAGTATTTTAATTTGGAGTTGTATAATTTTATTTGTGAAGAATAGTTTTATTTCTGTTTTAATCATTCCTAATGTTTTGACCTTTTGCATTTTTTTTTCAGTTGCTAAAATAGTGTTCGATCAACCGTGAATTGAGTTTCACACTGCATATCAGACAAAATACAACGCTCCTAATATATATGTAACTGTTCGAATTACCCGGCTTCACAAAATTAACTTTTTCATTAGTTTTTGTAAAATAAGGAATGTCAAATTATTTGAGATTATTAGATTTTTTCTTAGATGCAGATAAGGAGCCAGACGTAAGTCGGATTATTTGTATGGTCACACTGGTTGATTCCAAATTCAATAATGTCGAAAAAAAATGATGGCTTCGATTTTGGAATTTTTGGTATCAAAATGACCGCCGTGGCTGGGACATGCAGAAAAAATGAAAAGATTTTTAAAATTCGCTCTAAGGACAGAGTTTTAAAGAAAAGGTTGTTTTAGGCTGTTACACCTGTAGTTTGTTTGTGTGACATAGCACAGAGCTAAAAAATAAGCTGAGGTTCAATGAACCTGGTTCATATTGATGGGGGTAAAATTGTCTAAACCGGATTCAACGATACCAAATATCTCCAGGACCTGTGAGTTTAGAAAGGTCATTGAAAATCTTGTAATTGCAATTAAGCAATCATTTTGATGACGATGTGCTTGTTTATTATGCCAAAAAACTTGCCTTCAAACCAATAGGCCTCGTAATAGGCGTTACTGTAGTCTACAGTTAGTGTTAGCAATAGGCAACACACTAGCTTTTTGCCAAAAGTGTTGCCTATTACCAGTGTTGCCTATTACCAGTGTTGCCTATTACCAGTGTTGCTCATTGCCAACACCTACTATATTCATGCAACATTTTTAAAAAATAATATTAATTCTGAAAGCAAATCGATTACATGTTATAAAAATAAAAAAAATAATTTTTAAAAATAAAAGTAACACTACTTTTCTTATTAAAAATTAGAAAGAATTTTTAATAACAAAAAACAAAACAATTTTCTTAATACAAAATAAAATACAACAATTTGAAAATTCATACAAACAATTAAAATCCTATTTTTTAATACAAAAAATAAAAATATTTTTTGCCAAATTTGATAAACATAGATTTTTAATTCAACACGAAAATAAAAAGATTATTGAAAAAAAAATGTGTTCGGATTCCGAATTTAAGGCTTAAAATCGTCCATTTTTAAAAATGATATTTCTTTATCAATTTGAACACATTTTCAGCCGCAAGAACTATTAGTTTTCCGTATGAGAAATATCATGTATAACCACGACTTCTCATCTGTATTCCTGGGTCATACAAGAACTAAATTATTATTTAAGGCTAATTTACGAGATCGATATGTTGAAGTTTTCAGATCAACTGGAGCTGAACTTCATCAGGTTTGTTTTAAAAACATTTATGAAACAAAAACAAAATTTTCATCTCAAAGAATCTCGACGAAAATAATTTTGTAACGCATGATTGCCATTATCGTTAAGGTGCAGAACTTTTTATCTGCGAAAGTGTTTGTCCTTATCTCGACATCACTTAAAATTTAAAATAAGCAACTTAGTATAAATACACTGTTTTTGTTTCCTTTTCCACCATAAATATATACTTTAACAGCTGATTAGATTTTGAAAATGACCGTTGCCATATTTTTAAATACTGATATTAACATGATAAAAATCAAGTGTAACTCCTAGAAATTATAAGGGTGAAAGTTTCACCGTGAAACTTAATTTGTATGATGTGAATATACGTTTTCCGAAAAATATACATGTAGCCTATAATATATACTATATATATGTAGCCTATAATCAAAAACTGAACATATTTTCATTACATTCATTTTCGAACGTTATATTCATGGGGTGGTCGACTCTTCTTCACGTAGATGTTCGCATCGATTTAAAAAAAAAGGGCAAATATTTCGAAAAAAATCACAATTTCTATAAAAAAATATACAATTTCTGGTTATTTTGAATAAAGTCATCTTTGATCACCCCCTTACGTCAGTCAAATTTATTAATTTTCAATAAATTAAAATCGGAGAAAAGCGTGAATTGCAATAAGGGCGTGAACCACCAAGGCGTTATACGTGAAAATCTGACTGGGTTAAGTTTAAGTCATTTCTTATCCTTTATTTTCAAAGCGAAATCTGGAGACCTCATTGTAACTTAAGCATACAAATTACATCGAGGTTACCTCAAGGTAATTTTTACGATTTTAATTTGTACGACTTACCGTGTACGAGTTCGATTTCAACTGTTGTCGAGTATTCTTTATTAATAAAAATAAGACGCGGTTGACATTCCGAATAAAGATTTGTTTTCAAAATCGAATTTGCAATTTTTTGGTTATACTAATTTAAAAAATCAAATTTTCGCAAAAAAAATTAGCTAAATCTCAAAATTTTCTTGCATAAATTACAAATATTCGTATTTGTTTTTGAAAAAAAGACCACGCTAAACAAATTAAATCCAATTTTTGGCCCAAAATTTCAATTTTCCGAAAAAATAATTATTTTGGTCTCAAGGTGATCGCGTTATTTCTTGCTTGTAGATAACGATAAGAAGCCAGACGTATGTCGGATATTTTTAATTATCAGAACTAACAATTTAGAATTAAAATTTAATTTTCACTAAAAAAGTTATTTTTACAAAAAAATTCTAAACCAAAAATTAATATATTCTCAAAAATAAAATTCTAAAACGCTACAACGAAAAAGTTTTACTGAAAACATTTTCCTAGAAACATTAGAATAATTATCATTTCAAGTATAAATATTAAATACTAAAAATTTCAAATAAAATACAAAGAAAAATAATAATAATAATAAAATAAAAATATTTTTATACAAAATTAAAAGAACGTTATTCTAATACAAAATTTAAAAAATACAATAATGTTAATTCTTTTTTGTAATTATTTTATTTTGTCATTATAGATAATAGCAAATATTTTAATTGTTTTCTAAAATAAAACCACGTTGACCAACTAATTTCGGATTTTTTGCTCCAAATCTCAATTTTCCCTAAAAAATTTTTTGATCTCAAGGTGATGTGTTATTTGCATTTTTGGTGTAAATTTCGTTAATTTTTGGTGTAAATTGGTTGTTCATATAACTCCATCGCGTCTCTCGTGCGTATAGTTCCATATCGTGCCTGTGGGCGCATCAACACTCTTTCTCCCTACTTCTTTAATTCTTGGCTCGCAGTTATCTCAACTTCATTCATACATTTTTTTTGACAAATAAAAGTTTAACTTAAATTCGATTTTTTTGGTGTTGGTGGTCCCCTAAACCCAGAATCAAGGGTTTTTGAACGTTTACTCTGGCTTTTTAGTGAGGTTATTATCTGGTGTTTCCACGCAAAAACGGCCATACATAGATATAATTAATTTGAGAAAGAAAAAAAGTAGAGAACTTGTCCACGTCGCTAACAAGTAAGTGGAATAAAACGGGAAAGTTTGAATAATTAGGAGCGTTTATACCTAGCAAAACATGGTGATCAAAAACAATTTGAGGAGATAATTTGTTATACCCTTTCATAATACCGCTATAAGGAGAACAAAAAAATACAGTCACTTTCACAGTTGTCAAAAAATTGATAAAAAATATATTAAAAGTTGTGTGTCTCTTATGTGGGTGAGTGTTTGGGCACATAAAAACTTTTTGGTCAAATTAATGCATAAAATGGCTATAGAACTTTAGAATGTTCTTTTTCGTAATCGAGCTTTAAAAAATTATAACATTTTTTAGAAATTCTATAGTATTTCCCGCCGTCAGTGTTAAACTTGAAAATTGTGTTCAAAACTTATATCTTAGATTGTAATTATAAATCGAATCCTTCAGATAACTATGCTTTTTAATAAAAAAAGTATTTTGTAAAATGTATGCGTAATTCAGCTAAACAAATTTCAGAAAAATTCAAATTATCAAAAAAAAAAATTAAAATGAAAGAAAAAATTCATATAAAGTATATTATTTTTAACTAAGTTTTAATTTTTATTGAGTTTAATTATTAAGTATAAATTATTTTGTTTTATTCAAGTGTTGTATTCAACCATCTTCGGAATTACAAACAAAACATGAAAATGTTGGTACAAAAATAAATTTAGTCAACAAAATCACATTATCCAATTCATTTGAGATATCGATCACGTCGGCCATAATGACATTTTAGACACGATTGTGTCTAAAATGTCATTTTTTAAAAATTGAAATAAAACAAGCTTCAATTTCACAGAAATTTAAAGAGATTTTTCAATTTGATCTTTTTATTAATATCCCAAAATCATCTTTTCCTTACCTATTTTTTATAGGTACTCACAAGAACGATGGCCACTCCAATGATTCCAAACGGTCAGCATGCACTTGCAACACACGTGCAACACGCTGCACATGCACAACACGCTCAGCATGCTGCACATGCACAACATGCGCAACATGCTGTACATGCACAGCACGCTGCACATACACAAGCACATGTTCCACTTGTACTTGCACACTCACAGCCATATATCCCTCCAACGGTAAGAAAAATGTTCAATAAATATGATAATTTGGAAAACTAACCGTTATAATAAAAAATCCTGGAAATTATTGTGCAATAAAAATCGAAACTTAATGATAAATAATGAATAAAATTTATAATAAAGGTTAAGAGTTTGGAATCTTTTTCCAATTTTCACACGTGACTTTGAAGTAGCGCCGAGACCAAAGGTTATTTGTCGAGACTTGATGTGATTTGAGAGCAGAATCAATTAGGCTTTAAGCCTAATAAAAGATTGATTTTTTCAAAGCCTAATAAAAGACTTATTTGATAGACTGTTTTGGAATCACCTCTAGTCTCGACATCACTTGTAACTCACGCATGTTTCAGTTTTTAGTCAAATTGTCACAATTTACTCTAATTAAAAACTATTTTAAAAATACTGATTTTTTAACAGTTAATTTTTTAACAAAAGCTAATCAAAACTTTGCTGGTCATCAGCGGACCACTTTCATTGATTATGTTCCAAACGACCTAATTGCAATTAATATGAATAAATTAAATTAAAATAAATTAAATTACGAAGTTATTATCGAAAGCTCAAACTAGTTTTTAGCAAAATAGTTCCGATCATCAGGTAAGAACGGATTAAGTAGTACTTGTATTAACATATCATTTAATATTGCATGAAAACGCACATTTTTACAACATTTCTGAGGCTTGCATTTCTGGGCTTTTTGATCGTGTTGCAACAAATCTTTTTAGCAAGAAAAAATGCATTGCTTGAAATTTTCGAAAATAAAATAAACTAATTTTGTTTAAAATTTGATGATTTTTTGCATGATCAAGCTTATTAAAGTTATGGTAAGTGATTTTGCATTAAAATCATTTTATCGTACTGATCCCATGTTTTGATGAAAATTTTTTGAAGTCATTTACATTTTTTTAATTTGCTAACGCTATTTTTTAAAATCGACCAATCAGATTCATTCATTTCACAAAAAGCAAAAAATACCCAAAAAATTTTCACCAAAAATTTTTGAAACACGTTTCACAAAGTACAGAAATAATTTATAATTTCTGTTCACTTATGATACTCAAAATTCATCTATTGATATTTTAATTATATCTTTGCATACATTTACACTTAGAGGCCATTTTTCAACGACCACCTCCTTAATAATGATCGATTTTTTTGTCCTAAAGTAAATTATTAGGTACGCAACTGCGTTAGATTACGAGGAATGCCGTATTCGGCGACCTTAGAAGATATAATGGGATTTCTTGGTGAATCTTCTCAATTTATTCTCCCCGCTGGTGTTCATATGGTATTAAATCAACAGGTAATTTATAAATGATTATTTATATCACAAAAGATCCAAGGTTGACTTTTTTAAATTTTCTCCTATGTTCTGAATAAGCAAAAAGTACGATTATTATTGCCGGAGATTATTTTTGAAATGAAAATATCGGAAATTTGCTTAATGATGACTTAAAATGACTTATTTTTAAAAGATCTAATGATTCGAATTCGATTTTCTAGCCATAATATGATAATAATGAAAAATCATTATCAATGCATATGTATAAGTACAGTTAAGGCAAGACATTTGCTATTCAAATTCTTGATGCTGATTGATGAACTTTTGACCATGCAGAAAATGAGAATTTCTAATTTTTTTCGAACTTTTTTTATGACAGTCTACAAATTTGATTTAAGGACGTTCTCTAATTTTTACACTAAAAGTCTCAAAAAAAATTTTGAAATAATATTATGCAAACCATCGAAATAGAATCAGGTATTTTTAGAATTTTAAGACTTTTTGAATAAACTTTAAAAAAAATAAGCTGATGAAACGTATATGAGTCATATAATATGAGTCATATAATATGACGTTCTTATTTGATGCTTAAAAATACAATTTTTTATGGTCTCACGGCTCTCTATAATAAGTTCTCTCGCTAGAGGGCGCCAAAGTTGTTATTTAACAAATTGTAAATGTTCATAAAGATCTTACAATTAAAGCCTAATTTAAACTGACATTCCGTCAGAAAACTAAAAAAATTTAAAGACGCTTATTTTCGATTAAAAAAGTCAAAATAAAATAAACTATTATATCATCGATCGACGATTGTAAACCACATTATGTTGTTTTCGTTAAAAATATTTTCATTTTGATAATTTTCTTTCGAAATGATTCACGTGAAAAGTAAACTTTTTCGATTAATTTTCATCGAATCAAAAAGTGAATTAGTAGTCTTTCGACTTGCTCGCTTTTAACTGGTTTACCGCAAAACTAACTAAAATAGCATGGTCATCCGTTTCGGCCCTAATCAGCAATAAATAGGATTTATCGTTCCATGAATTTATTTTAGAAAGAAAATTCTTTCCTAATAATATGCCTTGCCAATTGAAAATGGTAACTTTTTCAAAGCTGACATTTGTATTTGAGTCAAAAGATCATTTTTATTTTTCAACAAAATGTTAATTGAGCTTCATTTCTGGTTCATTTTATGTGAAAATAGAGTTTTTTCTTCATTTGATCTTATATTATTTCAGTGCTAATCTTTTCATCTCGTAAAATTTATACCGATTTTCATCGTTCGATGAGCCTAAGGGTGAATCAACAGTTTTAAGGGAGTACTGAACGTGTTGATTTGGGTATAAAAACTTGAAAATATATTTTATAAAATATTATAAGTTATAATATAATTTATAATACTAAAAAAAACTTTTTTGTCAAAATTTCGTAATATTTTATTTCGTCAAACATTTAAATGCATTTTCTTATGGACAACCGATTTATGCGTGACCAGCAAGCGCGGTGAGCATCACAGCCGCAAAACTATCAGGCACACTTGTATTTATAGCTGTTCGGAAGGCCTTTTCCTGAAGGGCGTTACAGAATTACAAAAGATAAAATTTTGACAAAAAATGACTTGCAAAAAAAAGAAGGTGGGAAGTGATTAGTTTATTAGACCAAGTATTTTTAAATTTTTAAGTTCTCGAATACTTAATGGCAGGACTTGTTCGACAAAATTTTAAGTCGTCTTTTTAACATGCCTATATTTTGCTTGAAAATTTCGAAGACGAAAATCACATTAAAAAACAAATTTTTAACGTTATAAAAATTTTGAAATTTTTAATTTTTGTGCAATTTTTTTTCAATGAGCACTTATTTTCCTCAATGTTTTAAAAATTGTCACACCAACTCATTTTTCATACAAAAATAAGAAAAAAAGACGATCAAAATAACCAAGAAAATTTTCCTCGTTATTTAGATTTCAAAAATGCGTTAATTAACAAAAAAAAATCTGCATTCGGTTTTGAGCTGACATTTGTAGTTCATTTCGGTTTTGCATGTTGGTTCGACTCTTGAAATGCGTAACCACCGATTCTTAACCAAAGAAAAAAAACTGGTTCGATCTTTGTTTATTTAGATAATAGGTTTTATTATTTTCAGTTTTTTTTGATATCACGCTTCACTGCCCAAGAAAATGCATCCAAATTCATAATGCATCATTCACCAAATCGGTGATATTTCACTTTTAAAGGTCGCAGAACATATATACTTAGGGTACAAACCGGTGAAATTGTCAAGTATTAAGGGTTAAATGAGAGTTTTTAACCTGACAAAAATAAGTCATTAATAAAAAATTATGAATAAAAAATTTGAGAATGTTTTGGGGATGTTTTGAGTTTTATGATTAAACTTACATACAATACTGATACTGTGCCTGTCGGAATGCAAACAGCTTGCGTGGGCGGGGCTATTTCTTCACAATGAGTAAGCCCATTGGCTGAAATTTCCAAACTTCAGATCTAGTTCCAGCCATGTACATTATTAGTATAGTATATAAATGTTTTCGTAACTCTTCTATGATCATATCGTAAACATAAGGTCATTTGGCACCAAAATAATGAAAATTTGCGTGTTAGGCCAAATATTTTTTTTTCAAAATTTTGATAACCCATTTTTTGTAAAATTTCTCTCAAATCAAAGATTTTTCTACAATTTTTTTTATCGAGTGTTAATTTATTTATCGAGAAATACAATCGCCATAAAATAGAGTGTTGGTCAATTTATATATTAAGCGCGCGCTCATGAGCTTAACAGCCTTCCCTTGCTTTTCTTGAACAAAAAGTTACATACTGTATAATGTCGTGTTTTCCATTGGGATTCGAGTTCTAAGAAAGTTATCAACAATTTACTCAAAAATAGAGTTACATATGCAAATTTTGAAACTTTATTATCTTAATTTTTCAAACATTTTACTATTTTCGAAAATGATCAAAAAGTATTTCGCGTGTTATTTTCGAATTTTCATTATTCATCAGACTCCGATGAGTTGACTTACAAAAAAAGCGTCGGTCAAATTCAAGAAAAATGTAAAAAAATAATTTTCGGACAATTAAGACCCCCTGTAGTGGTTTTAAACCTACAACTGTCCATATTATGTCTGCTCTGAATTGAAAGTGATTTATTTTTAGTATAAATTGATAGAAAATATCATTGATTAGAACATTTTCAAATCCTTGAGAAAATTCAGCACTCCAAGAGATAAAAATATTTTCAAAAAATTACCGATTGTTTATCAAATTGTTCTATTTGAACAAACAAGCATAAAATATTTTTTTATCTCGCCGACTCATATATTTACTAGATCTTATCTAGCAATTTATTAGTTCGGTGCTTCGAGTGTTAATCGCTATTAAAAAGGGTTGGAAGAGCTCAGGACAAACAGGAAACATTGCGAGAAAATAAACATTTTTTATTCAACGTTTATATTTTCCGATAAAATTTACAAACATTTGGTTCAGCCAGCAAAAGTTCAAAACCGAAACTGAATCAAAATGATAAACCGGGTTTATCTTAGAAAATCAATCGAAACAATAATACATAATTTTCTTTCTTTCACCCTTGTGGGCATATAAAAAAATCCGCGAATGCACCAGAGCCACTATAGTGGGTCAACTTTGGACGTTGTTTACCGAAAGCGCATGGTAGTTAAAATTTATGTTACTTTCACATAAGGAAATGGAACAGTTAATTTATGCATTCAAGATTTTGAATTCGAGAAATTCAATTTCAGTTCTATCCAATGTCCACTTTCGCGGATTTCATTCAAAAATTACTTTTTAATTACTAGCAAATAATTTTTTTTGAACCTCAGGTGACATTTTTGAAATAGCCTAAAAATTCACCGCCAAAATGGAATTCATTAATAAGATTTAAAGATAAATACGAATGCTAATTGATGTATATTTTGATGATATTAACTCCCGTAGTGTCTTTTGCACCATTTAATGGTGGCAAGGGCCTTAATCGCAATTAGGACCCTAATCATGTAATGAATGAAAATTACAAAGGAATTGCCGATCGACTATTTGAATAATGAACCGTTTGGCGTTTTTTTTTGAAAATTGTTACTGTATTACAACCTTCATTTTTTGCTAAAACAAAATTAAATCATCAGAGAAAAGCCTTTGAGCGGACCAAAAAACACAATTCTAAGATTATTCTCATATATCCAAGCCTCCAAAGTGATCCTCCGAAACAGAGGAGCAGTGATACCAAGGAATAAGTTGGCAAAATATACTGTTTCAAAATCTATCAATTTTGAAAGAAGTGAAGTGGCTTCTTTCAGAAGTTTTTTAAGACTTTTTCCATCGTACACACAAAGACTCTAAAATGATCACGTTGACCTTCAAATTAAGGAAATAAGGGTTGATGCAAGAAAAAATAGTGATCACAATGACGCCGGTAAAAGTTTTTTTGGCCAATAACACCTAATTTCAAAGTTTGAACATATATGATTTAAACCCACGTCACGTGATCTTATTTCGAGAAATAACGGATTGTATCTATGACAATATTTCAAACGTTAATTTGAATTATTTCGTCAACGTATTTATCGCGAACTTGATGTAAAAAAAAAAAAATGTCTAAAAACATTCGAGAGTCTGACCCTGGAATTTTTTGAGAATTTGAGTTACTTTTTTGCAAATACGTACTATGTTTTCTTTTCAAAAGATACTCAAAATCACGTGAAAGACCCCTAAAGAATCGTAACGAATTCTAGCTTTTAATGCATTAACAGTAGGCCGCCGTGTTAAATAGATGCATTTCTAAATCATAACTCCGTAATAACGGATACAGAAGAATCGTAGGCGAAAAAAAGAGGACCAAGTAAATCAACGAGAAATAATTATTCCAAAAAATTAGACTCATTTTACATGAGAATGGTGATCAAAACAATTCCATTTTTTGCAGCTGCAATACTCAATGTTGGCGGTTTAATATTATGAAAATGAAAATGTCAAATTAACCTAAATTCGTGTATTTAGCACGTTGTTCTGGGAGATCGCAAAAATGAGAGAATATTTAATTTCTTCTCAAATTGATGACTTTTTATTAATTTTTAACAATTGTTTTATAGACGTAGAAATCTTGGATACATATCATTATCATTGAAAAAATATGTGATAAGAATCGTTCGTTATAATGCCCAACATTAAAGCGCCTGCAGACATAATGGTGGCAAAGAACTACGGGCCAAGATGCGGCCACTACGGGAGTTAATAGTCGAAATAAATGGTTAAAGACCTTCTAATATATTTGACATTCTTTCGGCCTCTTCCACCTGGCAATACGCGGTTTGTTGCTTTTTTTTCAATAACTTCAAGGTTCATAGTCCCACCGCGGAGATTACTAGCCAGATTACAAGCAAAAGCAATGAATTTGAGGAGGTTTTAAGATTTATCCAGATACTCCCATTAAAAGAATTTATTAATATAGTGACTATATTTTCTTTATGAGCCTTAATTGTCATATGATCAAATCAAGAGACTGAAGAAAACTTGATTATGGTATTAATCATGCACATATGAAAACATTAATAGAACAAGTTATAAATTTTTTTTTTTTGATAATTCAGTTATTTATTAATTGAATTATATAAAAAATATAATGACCTAACATAATTGTCTGGTTTTTAAAAGATTCTTTCATAAAGCTTCTTAAATAATAAATAGTAATAAGAGGA
The DNA here is from genome assembly GCA_004367855.1 of Oikopleura vanhoeffeni. Lineage (NCBI taxonomy): Eukaryota > Metazoa > Chordata > Appendicularia > Copelata > Oikopleuridae > Oikopleura > Oikopleura vanhoeffeni. The sequence goes on along the minus strand of SCLH01000638.1, from coordinate 235,234 downwards.
TGTACAACGAGATGTCAATAATTTAATAAAAAAAACTTGTATGAACATCTGGTTTGCTCAATAAACAGCAAATATACAGTAATAAAACCTAGTAACGCATTCAGAACCAAACCTAAATACATCTTAAGTGATAAACTGAAACAATCAGTTCATATTACTCTCACTACAGTATTTGCAAACAATTACTTGGCGAAATATATTTTTCAAAAAATTTCGATAGATTTTTTTGTACAATACTATAATTATGTGATCGGAACATAGACGTGTCAATGAAACAGCCAATCAGCGCGAACGCAGCTTTGACGCCTAAGTGATTTTCCTGTCTCTCATTGTAAAATTTCATTCCTTATAGTACTTGTAAAACAAAAATAACGTTTTTGCACCAAAACCTCATTGTTTAAAAGAAACGTTGGCAATTATGTGCTATTTCTTCAGTATGAAAAAATAAATAATACTCGCACCACTACTGTTCATGAAGGTTGTAATTTTAAATTAAAAAAAATACCTCAAAAATGAATGCGTATCTGTTAAAATTGAAACTTCTGTGACGTCGTACGGTAATTTACGGTTTGCATCCTTTATCAGCTCTTATTGACTATGCAAAACCATGCCCCGTTTAAACAATAGAAAGGTTAAGTAAAGAAATGTGCTAATTGGTATTGTACGTCCACTTTTGAAAATGCATTTCTCCTAAGTCAGCCTGGTAACATATAATTAAACAAAGATAAGAGCCAGGAATGATTTTGCATAAGAAACTGTATTAACATAAAAATTTCCATTTTGAGCTCTAGTAAGCAAGCTAATACATGAATATGTTAATCATCTACGTTTGTAATCAAACGGATAGTCTTATATACGTTCATATTGTTCGTTTATTGTTAACAGCTTAGATGTCCTTGAAATTGGTACGGCCGTCCTGACGCCTTCTAGCCCAAGGCCGTCTTCAGACATACTTTAGATTTAACAAAGGACAGGATGATTAAATAAATAAGAGTTTACAAAAGTAATCTGAAAACGTTCTTCTAGGGAATAAAACGAGAGATTATTTAATCGTTATAAATTAATGTATGGCAAGAAAAGATAAATCTCCAAATCCAGTATTTTGCTTTTCGTAAAAATCTTAATTTTCATATTATTCACCGTGAATATTCAAATCGAAGCCTTGTTATCTCCTGGAATTTTACTGTTTAAACGAAATTTTGGCGCAGCAATGCATCTCAGCCGCAAGACTATCGAGCGCACCTAATATTAAATTGTGCAAAAATGTAATATTTAATTGATTAACAAATAACTAAAGTAACAGAGTTAAAAGGAGAGGTTGAGGATAAAATGTCGAAACCATAGACCTCTATGCATAGAGTACGAAAACACTAGTTAAGTTTTTCATCGAATGATTTCAACTGTTTTCAGGACGCTCCTTCAGGATGAGCTTTATTCAAATGATTGGCTAGAAATATGGCTGGTCGGTAGCCTTGATTAAATAAAGGCGGAATGCCACACAAAACACAGGGTGAAGGGTAAGCATTAAAAATACGGTTCAAGCAAAAGGCTTTTGGAGTTGTTAGCGAGACAAAACGTATTCTTAATCTTGAATTAATACTAATTTCATAACTGACCGTTTATTATTGATTGCATTTTTTTCTTATTTAGTTTTCATTTTATTGAATATTGTTCTACAATACTGATCCGGAGTCTTTTTTTGGCGAGAAGGTTTCGAATTGCAACTGACTTTCCATTACGCCGAGAAGCGCTGATGCTATTCACCTATGATTCTTTGATTGGAATTAAGAATATATATTTTCACAATTTGTTCTTATTAACTTCTAAAACCTAAATATGTTCAATTTAATTTTGAAAACATTTTAGAACTTTTAAAAGAAATTATAATTTTTAATTTAAACATAGAATAGAAAATTTCTGCTTTTTTGATCGATAGTAACCGTTTTTCGGAGAATTTATTATCACATAATAATAGTTTTTGAAAATTGGTCAGTTGCTTTTGAAACAACACCCTGGTTCTGGGAGCTGATAGCAATTTGTGATAGCGGTAGTGTAATTGGGGCATATACGCTCGCGAGTGTTAGATGTGGTCTGTGTTGTATGGTCTGGTAGAATTTAAGCTGGAGGTGTGAAAATAAACTTCTATGGCATAAACATATTTTTGAGGAACAGGTAAAATCACTAAATGGCTGGGTACTCCCTTAAGAACCAATTTTAACACAAAGCCTGGTAATATATGTCTTCGAGTTTTCGCATGAATGAGGGATTCGGAGTTATAATAATAGTTTTCTTTCCATTTTCAGCTGAAAATAATCAATGTCTTTACAGGTATAAATCCGATAAATCTTACATAGGTGATCAAAAATCAAAATTAATTTAATTTTTTTGCCTGATAGGTAAATAAGTTTTGAGCAAAAAAAATAATTTTTCTATATCCATTACAGACCGTAAGTCATCCTTCAAAATGCTTGAATATTTTATAGCGCATTTCGCAACACCAATAATGTGTCGTCAGTGATTTTTCCGTGATTGCTGGAGTATTTACACACAGATCAACTTTGGCGGTCCAATATCAGCACTCTTTACCTATAATGCAAACTAAAGACAATGCACTATGACAACATAAGTGGAATTCGAGCACGCGCTATAGAGATAACAAGCAATTTTTAATAGAACTGAGGCTGGAAAAGGATACTGTATACTTGGTTTTGCTCGATAATTTTATTTAATATCTTAAATCTGTAAAAAGGTCATATTGAGTTAAAAAGTCACAATTTTGGGTTTCATAACTCAAATAAGAACGGTCTACACCGTATTTAAGATATGTATGAGGAAAACATGGTTCAAAAATGTCACACCATAACTTCAGAACGCTCTAATAATACCATATCTCATAACAGTGTATTGCTCTATAGCTTAATAAATCCAGAGGCATTTAAGGTCCTTTTTCAAAGCAACGATCTATAATGATTTCATCTTTCAATGTTAATGATTCCGTATGTTAATGCAAGTTTTCCCAGCCTTGAAATATTGTTTCTTTTTAAGTTGAACAATTATTAATTTATTTTTTTAAGTTTTACGCAAAACTTTAAAAGAACTCATTCAGAAAATTTATTTTGAAAAATTTAAATATTTTGAGGAACCAAAAATAGCTTTTTTGTCTTTGCTTAACCCCTCAACACGCCAAAACCATTGAAATTCCCCCTCACACCAAAACGCATTGCGGGACTGCCAACTTTTGGGCGTTTATTGCGGAGATAATAAATGAGATATAAATATTCATTATTTTTAATGACGCAAAGATCAAGGATAGACTTAAATTGGAGGCTTAATACATTTTTTTTTTAATTTAATTTTGGTGTGCTCGATAGAATGCATAAGACAAAATAGAGGTTTAAGTTTCCGGGTACCGTCAATCGAAAACCATACATTTTTCAAAATCACATATGAATAAAACAACATATTAATTAGAACACTGGCTACTCAAATATAGTCTTCTGATGTTAAAAAAGCTTATCTCAATCGTCCTGAAAAAGAAGTTTTCGTATCCTTACGCCCAAATGCACGCACAAATAATCAGAAAAAAAAGTATGAACAGTTTGTCGACTCGAACTCTGAAGGTTATTACGCTTGAATTTGGAAATTGAAAAAGTAACAAAATTCATATAAATTATTGAGAACAGATAGACTTTAAATTTTTGAAATTTAATTTTTCAAAAATTTAATTATTTTGGTCAATAAAGCCGAAAAAAATGAAAGTATAGTTTTTTTCCAACAATAAAATTTATTCCAGAGTGATATGGAAATTAAATAATAAATAAGTGAAACCTGTGGGCTTTCTGATCTTTTCTCTGAGTGAAATATCTCTATTTCCATTATCATACAACATGATAATTTTATTTTCTGTATCAAAAAGTACATTCAAAAATGTATTTGAAATAATTGTATTTGATCAAGATGTCAAGCACTAAAAAGAGGGACAACTCAGTTTTTCGGCCTGCCTGTAGGCTGATTACTCGCGGGATATAAAATAAATTTCAGGCTTCAGCTAAGATTTTGCAGCAGCTTGACAAGACTTTTTGATCGTCGTATTTGTCCTAGATGGCGTAAAATACAATTTTTATAAATCTTAAATATTCATCCGACGGAAATCATAAAATTAAAAAACATGAAATTGAAATTTTAGAAATCGCTATATTATAATGAACAAGATCACCGAGATTTTGTTGACTTACTTAGATAATGATACACAGACTGAGGATCTTAATGATTCTGAAGATTGAATTGAAATGGATGAAAAGGCAATGATTAAAATGTTAAATTCGTTTGAAAAACTAGAGATTCCCTATCTAATTTTATCAAAAAGTAAACTTATTTCTTCAAAATATAATAATTCGCGAAAACTAGAGTTTTTTTATTTTTTCGAGTTTTTAGAGAAACACTTGAGAAAAAAAAACTCCTCAATAAAGACCAGAGAAAGAAACATAATAATACAGGAGTAGCTCAGATAATTTCTAAATCTGAGTCTTCCTCAGATTTTAATTTTATGTTCCGTATTTACGCTTAGGATTTTTTATACGAAAACTTGGGCAAAAATCATAAATAAAGTAGGAAAAGAATATCTTTTGACTGCTTAGTCGTATCAATTTAAAAAACATTACTTAGAAAAAGAATTGCGAACTCTATGAACACATTTGAATAAAAAGTCTGTGGATTAATTTATTTCTATCTCGTTTTAAGGGATCTTAAAAAAATTCTCGGTCCCCGAATGGCGTTTGGGTGTGAAGGGGGTTAAAAACACCTCGTTAAGGAGGTATCATCAAATTCTTGAGGCAAAACTAAAGACCGAGTAGAGCAGTCCGCTTCCGATGAATGTGGTGTTAACGATAAATATATAAATTAAATTTTTTCCACCTAATTTGTCACGCGCTCATCATCTCTTTTATAACACTTTTGTTAATATCGCCGGCCCTGATCTAAGAAATCAGTCGTGGATTTTAAGTAGTGGGCCGCAATATTTTAATAAACGTGTGATAAAGGGATTATATATACTATATTTTCATATACACTAAGATTTTAATAATTTTCACCAAATTTGCATCAAAAAATAATTTTTTTAACCATAATGACAATTTATGATAATTTTTCAAACAAGCTTTCATTTCACTGATAGCCGCGTTAAGAGAGTGAACATACCGTCATAGATGCCAAATCAGATCGGCCGTATTTTGCTTGAAAATGCGCAATAAAAACACTGAATAGCTTAACTGATGATCCAGTTGGTGGATCTGCCATTTGTTAAAAATATAACCACAGCGAAAATCTAAAAATAAATGTACATAAATCAATCAATTTCAGCATTATAAATTAAAACCTTATAAAATTATGAATTTATATATGAAAATTATATGCTGAAGATTATACGATTTATGCCAACTCCTTAAA
>SCLH01000638.1:217588-229768 GCA_004367855.1 Oikopleura vanhoeffeni | reverse complement strand
TTGACGTAATTTGAGTACTATTTCAAATTACTGTGATTTGCCTTTCTTTCAAAATTACTTAAATCACGTGGAAGACCCCTTAAAAGAATCGTCACGAATTTCTAAGACTTTGATTGCATTTTAAATTGGCCCCCGGCTTAAATAGAGCATTTCTAGAAGTCCAAACTTCCGGAAAACTGTTTACATAATAATGCGTAGGCGAAAAAAAGAGAAGAGATTGATAAATTATTTTCATGCGNAAAAAATTTAAGACTCATTTTACATGAGAATGGTGATGAAAACATTCCATTTTTTTTGCAGCTGCAATACCCAAATTGTTGGCGGTTTAATATTTGAAATATGAAAATGTCAAATTAACCCTAAATTCGTGTTATTTATGCACTTGGTTCTGAGAATCGGCAAAAATGAGAGAATTTTTAATTTTCTTCAAATTTGATAACTTTTTATTAACTTTTTTAACAAATTGTTTTTATAGGACTGTAGAGAATTCTTTGGATAATATTATTATCATTGAAAAAATATATGTTGATAATGAATGTTCGGTTATAATGCTCAATTTAAGCGCTGCACCATTAATGGTGCAAAGACACTACGGGTCCAGAGATTGTCGGCCACTACGGGAGTTAATAGTCGAAATAATTATGGTTAGAAGACCTTCTAATATATTTGACATTCTTTTCAGCCTCTTCCACCTTGGCAATACGCGTTTTTGCTTTTTTTTCAACATTTTAAGGTTTCATTAGTCCGCACCTACGCGGGAAAGATCACTAGACTTTCTGCATGAACAAGCAAAAGCCAATGAATTTGAGGAGTGTTTTTAAGATTTATCATGGATACTTTATTAAAAGAATTTATTAATATAGTCTATATTATATAGATCAAATCAAAGAGACTGAAGAAAACTTGATTATGTATTAGTCATGCAGTATGAAAAACATTATAAACAAGTTATAATTTTTTTTTNTTTTTTTTTGATATCAGTTATTTATTTTTAATTGAATTATATAAAAAAATATTAATGACCTAAATAATTGTCTGGTTTTTTTGAAAAGGATTCTTTTCAGAAAGCTTCTAAATAATAAATAGTAAATAATGAGGAGTGTACAACGAGATGTCAATTAATTTCATAAAAACAACTTGTATGACATCTGGTTTTCTCATAAACAGCAAATATACAGTCATAAAACCCTATTAACGCATTAGACCAAACCTTAAATACATCTTGGTGATGAACTGAAACCAATCAGTTAATTAATTACTTCCCATACAGTTTATTTGCAAACAAATTTTACTTGGTCGGTAATATATTTTCCAAAAATTTCGATAGATTTTTTGTACAATACTAATTATGTGATCGGAATAGACGTGTCAAAAAAACAGCCAATCAACGCGAACTCACGCTTTGACGATAAGTGATTTTTCCTGTCTCTCTATTTAAAATTCATTCACTTTATTAGTCTTGTAAAACAAAAATAACGTTTTTTGCACCAAAACTCATTGTTAACAGAAACGTTGGCAATTATGTTGTTTTCAGTATGAAAATAAAATAATACTCACCAATTGATTTATGATGTAATTTTAATTAAAAAAAATTTGACCTCAGAAAATAAAGTCGTTACTGTTACATTTGAACTTTCGTGACCTCGTTACGTAATCTTTACGGTTTGCATTTTATTCCAGCTCTTATTGACTATGCAAACATGCCCCGTTTAACACAATAGAAAGGTTATGTAGAATGAAATTGTGCTATGGGTATTGTCGTCCATTTTGAAAATGCATTTCTCGCTTAGTCAGCCTGTACAATAATTAAACAAATAATAAGAATGCAGGAATTATTAATTGCAATAAGAAACTGTATTTAACATAAACATTCATTTTGAGCTTATGTAAGAAGCTTTAATAATGAAATATGTCTTAATCATGCCACGTTTGTAATGTAAACGATATCTTATATCCCTTTATCACCTTTTGATTGATCTGGGAGATGTGAGTTGAGGGCGCCAATCCTAACACCCCTTCTAGCCACTCATGAGGCCGCTTTCTCTTCTTTTCAGCCCACATCTCTTAAATTAATCAAAAGGTGATAAAGGGATATATTATATATATATCATATATAACGTTTATTTTTTATTTATACAGTTAAGTACAGTCCTTGAAGGACGTCTCGTTCGTCTAGAAGGAGACATATTTGAATTCACGAGACGGAGATTGAGTTTAATCGTTATAAAAAAATTAAATGTATTTTTTGCAAGAAAATGATAAATCTCCAAATCAGTATTTTTGGCTTTTCTAATAAAATCTTAGTTTTTCATATTTCACCGTGAATATTTCAAATCAGCCTTGGTTATCTCCTCGGAATTTTACTGTTTAACTGAAATTTTGCGTGGCAAGCATCTCAGCCGCAAGACTATCGAGCGCACTAATATTTAAATTGTGCAAAAATGTATATTTTAGTTGATTAACAAATGAACTAGAAAGTAACAGAGTTTAAAGGAGAGAGTATTGAGGATAAAATGTCGAAACATAGACTCTATGTCATAGAGCACGAAAACAATCCTAGTTAATTTTTTTCATCGAAATGATTTCAACTGTTTTTTAGGGACGTCCTTCAGGAGATGCTTTTATTCAAATGATGGCTCCAGAATATGCTGGTCGTGTAGCTCTTGATGTAAATAAAGGCGGATGCCACAAAAAACACATGGGTGAAAGGTAAGCATTAAAAAATACGGTTCAAGCAAAAGGGCTTTGGAGTTGTTAGCAGACAAAACGTATTCTTAATTTGATTAATTGACTAATTTCACTGACCTTGTTATTATTGATTGCATTTTTTTCTATTTTAGTTTTCATTTTATTGAATATTGTTCTACAATACTGATCCGGGAGTCTTTTTTTGCGGAAAGGTTTCGATTGCACCTGACTTTCCATTGCGCTCGAGAAGGCCGCTGATTGGCTGATTCACCTATGATTTTTGATTGGAATTAAGAATATTTTTCACAATTTTTTCCTTTATTAACTTCTTAAATACTTAATATGTTTCAATTTAATTTTTGAAAAAAATTTTAGAATCTTTTAAAAACATTTATAATTTTTCCAATTTAAACATAAATAATTTATTTTTAGATTTGTAATTTATTTTTTTAAATTTGATTTATATTTGTTTTCCTTTCATTTTTGAAATTTTGTTGATTCAAACATTTTTTCAATTTTAAGTCTAATCGAAATATTTTTTTTATAAAATTTATAAAATAAACTTATTAATAGCAATTTTAAAATCATGGGAGTAAGACAATATTAAAATTCGCATCACCGATTATTGATCGATAATGACGAAAATCAGTGAAATTAAAAAAAGTTAATTAATTTAATTAATTTAATTGCCATTTAGATATGTTGAGGTGTTCCAATGTTCGGGTGATGAAATGAATTTGGTTTTAATGGGTGGTACACTTAACCGTAACGGAGTTCAAGCCCCACCTGGAATGAGTATGATTAAAATACTAATTTATTATTAACAAAACTCAACAGTCTCATTAATCAACAATTTTCATCGATTTTATATAATTTTTTAATGAGAGGGGTTTAGAGATAAGATTTTTTTTTAATTTTACTTTGGAGTCAAAAATTGCCTATCTTTTGGTTAGAAACGTAAAATTTTCAACTATGTAAATCCGAACTCCGTAGCATAAAGTTATTTTGCTGTTTCGAAAATCATTTTTATCGTTTTTTATCAATAGTTTGTGAATTTGAAACTATTTTTGCACTAAAATAAAAAAATACTCAGTACATCCTCAGTTTTTTCGTTTACTACGTTTTTTTTCGTCCGCCGGTTAGACAGCCAAATTAATATGTAATCTATAGCAAAGTATAGGCAATTTTGGCTTTCTACCCGGCGGACGAAAAAAAAAGGTAGTAAACGAGAAAACTCGGGCTGTAAATTGTTGATAACTGGATTAGTTCACAAATTTTCCACGTGACGTCTTATAACAGAATATTATTTTTTCCAATATTTGTTTTATTTTTTCACCTTATTTAGGTTACCTTATTTAGGTTACCTTATTTAGGTTACCTTATTTAGGTTACTTAATTTAGGTATGAAATAAACATATTTTGGAATTTCAAATTATAATTAAAATATTACAGATACAGCAGTTCAAATAGCTTATCAGCAAAAATATTTTTTGCAACAGGTCTCCACTTTTTTTTAAATAAAAGTTGAAAAATGTTTAAATTAATGCGACTGTTGGGCGGAGGGATTTCTATTGATATTTATTTTTTCGATAGAATTCCAAAATTGGTGTTTATTCGGTGTTAGAAATATTTATCTGAAACCGAAACAAAATGCACCATATATTGCTTTATCATTCATTTTCATCAAAATTGCATGTTTGAAATTTATTTGAGGGAGATTTTAGTTGGCAAAACACAATTATCAAATAACGTCAAAAATGACTTAGGGATGTCTAAACTCAAAATTAATAATAAAGCATAATTTACGGTGCAAAATCACGCGTCCTCAAGAACCTACTTGTAGAATATGTTTATTATTTTTTTAATTTAAACAATTTGTATTTTTTTGAGTGTTGAGTCCAAGTGAGTTGTAATCTGACACCAAAATGTTGTAAACACGTGTTCACTTATGTTGGATTTTCGAATTAGTGCTCACTTTTCGTTAGTCTGTTCTATTATAACAAGGGATAATTGTTCTGGTGTTTATTTGAATTATGCTCAATCTATGATACATTTTATGGAAAACACTAAAAAAAAGTGAACACACAAATTGAAAATATAAAGAAGAGACCAACGTAGTTTAAACATGTGGGTGAATAATTACAAGCTGCTTGAATTTGACACTCAGAAAAATTTGATCAAAAGAAGAATAGTGATTATCATTATTATTTATTATTAATAAAAACATACGGCTAGCGCGGTAGAGCTCATTTTCGAATGACCACGAGACTGCACCGATCAGCTTTATTTTGCCAGTTTAGCATTATACCCTAATCAAACTTTTCAGTAGTTGATAAGAGCCTCTTATATCGATTTAAATGACTAATTTCCTTTTACTCAATGCTTTTCCATCAATTATATGCAGATTATATCTTTTATCAACGTTCCGCGACCAAAAATGAAAACCAGCGCAAAAAAATCGGCATTTTTGTTCATAGATAGCTCGGCCGGTCGCTCGGTCGGCCTATTCATAGAGCTTTGATTGAAGATATCGAAATGAATGATAAAGCAATTATTGACCTTTCAATATTCTCATGCATGATTTTTAGCATTAATTTCGACTGATATTATGCAACATCAACAGGGAGTTTATTATGCACCAACTCAACCGATGGTTTTGCCACTCTCGCCAACTCCAATGGGACAATTTGAATTAGGCGGTCGAGGAATGTACCAACCGGTAAGATATTTTACAAAAAAATTAAGAATTTATTGGACAATTTTCTCTAGAATATACAACTTATCCAAAATTTCATAACTAGAATTTATTGCACTTATCCTCACCTAGATTTTCAAAATTTCATAATTTTCAAAATCAAGAAATTTTCAAAATCAAGAAATTTTCAAAATCAAGAAATTTTCAAAATCAAAAAATTTTCAATAATCTTAAAAGTTTTCAAAAATCAAAAAAATTTCAAACATCTTGAAATTATCAGAAATCAAGATATTATCCAAAATTTAGAAATAAACAATAATCTAGAAATAACCAAACATCTGTAATCTAGATATTATTAGAAATTTAAAGGTTATCGAAAATCTAGAAATTATCAAAAATCTGAAATCATCAATAATCTAAAATTATCAAAAATTTAGAATTTTCAAAAATCTAAAAATAATCAACAATTTGAAAATTTTAGAAAATATCAAAAATTTCAAAAATCTAGAAATTATCAAAAATTTTAAAATCTAGAAATTATGAAAAATCTTTAAATAATCAAAAATCTAGGAATTTTAAATATTCGAGAAAAATTAAAATGTGATAATTATTAGAAATCTAGAAATAATGAAATTTTTACGAATTTTCAAAAATCCAATATTCAACAGAAATATACAAATTATCCAATTATTTAGCAACAAATTTACGCCTACAACCCATATTTTCCTACACCACCAATGTCTCCAACTGCTACGCCATTACCAGCAAATTATGGAATGCCACAGGGACCCCAAGTTCAGGCTGGGCCTGCTTCAAATGGTCCACAGAGCGGATGTCAGGTGAGAAACCTTTATCATCCATATTCTCGTGCCTAAGTATGCCAGTGAGTACAATTTTATTTTTTAAAACAGATCATCTATTATTGAAAAATTTATGAAAATTTTTCAAGAAAATTAAAATGTAAATTTTTATTTTGAAACTCATGACAGTTCAAGTTCAAAAATTTATCAAACATTTAAAAAAATCTAATCAAACTCATATTTTCCACGGTTACCATTTAATTTCAAAATTGTGAAATACTAAAATTTGAAAAATAAAATTTGACATCTTAACGAAGAATACTAGCTGATCTTGTTTCATTTGTCTGCTCACTGTGCAGTAGGCAAACTTGCCTAGAATGATAATAGTTGACTTTAAGGTTAAAATGCAAGGATTACCGTTTACAGCAAAAGTTCATGATATAATTGAATTCTTCTCCCAATCTACTCATGTAAGTATTTTAATCTTTTGCAAAGAATGTTTAAATTTGTGTTTTGCACCGGAGGTCGCGAATAGATTTGGCCAAAATTGTGCTCGGAAATAGATTATGCATAAAACGGTTTTTTCCAACAAAATTTTTTCAAGGGTATTCTCATTTTCGGATTATAAAAAACGAATTAAAAAAAAATAGTTGTTAAATTTTCGAGAATTACCTGCAATGAATACCTGCTATCAGTTTTTTTAAGCAGTAGAGAGCAAGAACCTTGAAACTTACAAAATTTTTAAACCAGTTTTTCTTGTTTTGTCAGTAGATAATTTTCACATTATTTACAAAATTTTGGTGAATTTACAATCGTGATCAACAATTTTTTTCGAAATTATATCGAAATTTTTAAAAAAAATTTGAAAATAAATTGGTTCAAATATATGTTTTATCATTATTATTTTCAGAAGACCGCTCTCGCGCTAATATTAATTGAATAGCGTAACCTCCCGGCGAGCCCTACCGGGACCTGCAACATCTTAATTTTGGCACCCATATGATATGGGCCATATCCCTTTACGAGGAAGATAGATATTTTCTAGTTTGGTTTAGTACATTACGTACATTAAGTAGTACCAATGTACTAGACCAAGCTAGAAAATATCTATCTTCCTCGTAAAGGGATATGTCACATTTTGTACTTCCGAAGTAACAATTTCACCAATTTTACTCATGACTGTTGTAATTTCAATTTCTGGCGCTAGAGAGTAACTTTTTGTTTTAGCTCAATCCAGAACAAGTGAAAATCATTTACAATGACAAATGTAAACCTTCTGGTGATGCTGTCGTATCATTTCTTACCCCTGACTCTGCTCATCGAGCTATCCTAGAAAATCAAAACAAGCATCTCGGAAATCGTTATATAGAACTTTTCGTAATATGAATTTAAAGCGCTTATCGTTAAAATTTCAAAAAAATGAAATTCTAATCAAGAATTGATTTTTGAATTTACTTATGGTTATTTTCGCAGCCATGAATCAAATTTTCAGTTTAATAATCTGACAGTTTGTTTAACGTTTATCCTAAGCCCTATTTTCGCGATTCTGTTTTTATTCAAACTTAAAATTTTCTCCAGTCAAAAGTTCCTTCAAAAAGTATTGACATTTTTTGCAAGTTAATAGTTGCAATATCAATATCAATTATTTTATTTATCCTTTCAACTCATACCCACTGACCTTTTTTAAGTTTATTAAAACTCTTTCCGCTAAACGGTTTTTTTGTTCGTCTCATATATCCAAAAGTGCGAATTAAAAGCTGCAAAAATTTAAAATTTTATTTTAGCTTTGCATAAAACAATTTTCAACCATCAATAAAATTTTATTATTTTTGAATTTTTTTTTTATTTTCTGTTTCAAACAAAACAATTAAAAATTTTACGTACATTGTAAAATTTCCCATTCTGATTTTTGAATCAAGTGTCGAAGTTTCTGATTTGTCGGTTGGAATAATTGTTGGAAATTATTCGGAAAGTATTCGGTCCATCAATCCCAATTTCCAAGCGGGAAATTATACATTGTAAGAAAATTTTGTGAATTTTAAGTAAAAATTAAAAAAAAAATTCAAATTTATGTAATTTTAATGATAAATGGTTGAAAAATGTTTCATACAAAGCTTACAACAAAATTTCTCAAATTTTAAATTTTTTTCTTCTAATTTGAATATGAGCACAAACTTCGAAAAAGGTCATTTTTCATATCAAATGTTTGGAAACACTGTAATCTCCAACTTTCGTTCATTTTAGTTCTATATATTAGCCCGCTATTAAGGTTTTCCCCATTAAATTCCCTTTGATATATACAAAATATACCCAAAGATTGTAAGGTGATTGAATATTTAGAGTTCTAACCCTCTCCTTCAGGAATCGGATTTGGACAAAATTTTATTTATTGACCCAATTCCTATCCCTAACCTCCCCTTAGAGTCCAAAATTTTCATTTTTTTCAAAATTCTGGCTCTGTAAAGTAAGATCAGTTTTGGTGAATTATACTTTGGTGTATCCTATCCGGTGTCGAATTGAAGCGTCTCTGGCCTGGTGCTAGCGGACTAGGTGTCATATTATGAGTTAAAATCAGTCAAACAAAATGGTCTTGATTTCTTACTCACTTATTTACTTACGCTGGTTAAATTATTTTCTAAACTAATTCTTTCATACATTTGCTTATAAATTGTCAAAAATGATAAATTTCGAAAATTCAAAAAAAAATATTTTGCAATTTTTCTATTTATTTGTGTTCCTTATAAAACTTATTTCGTGCTTTGAAAAAATCTTCAAGTATTCGAGTGGAATTGAAAAAGCTGATCATTTTAAGCTCATTTGGTGGCTCTTTCATGAACAATTAGATAACTCTATTTTTTGACTAATCAAATTGTTTAAAAAGCCGCCTACACATAGGTATCAATTTGTCGGTATGTTTTTATCATTTAGGATCACAAATTTTTGGTCGACTTTTTTTTCTATTTTTTGCTATTAAAAATGAGTAGGTTGAAATTTCTACGAAGTGAAAAAAAACGTGTGCAATAAAAAATTTGATAATCTTCAATTTTACTTTTAATGCTGCTTCCCACTTACTCACTTTTCGAAGCAAAATATAGGCATCTTTGAATGAACGATCAAAAATGGGTACTTCTTATCGTCAATTTTAGAAAAATAACGCTTTTATTTTGAAAACAACAAATATCCCGTATTTTTCACTCTTGACAACTTATTAGCACTTTTTGAAATTATTTATCAAGATTAACGCCTATTGTTTTTTGATATTTTAAATAATATTAAAATTATTCAAAACATCTGGCATTTTTTCGAGTAGATGGCGCGCAGGAGTTTAGATTGCGCGCCAAATTTAAAATAAAAACTGATTGCAATTGTCATTTTTGGTGCTTGGTGTATTATTACTATCATTGGCGGTGTCCTAATAACAACATAACCTTTACCTTCAGGCCTCTAGGTCCTTTTGACCCAGCACCGAATGACCATACAATTATAAATTTTCTGGTCGTTTGGTGTTTGGCCATTATTTATATTTAAATTTGACGGTTTGACCAATCAGGAACTCGCGAGTAATCTTGAATAGTACTGGATTATAAGATTACGCACGGGGTACAGATTATGGTTCAAACGAAAAAATTTTAGAATAACCAATTAGTCGTGAAAATGTGTGCATTAGAATTTAGGGATGAACTTGGAATTGTTTTATCCCGTGTTCAAGCACTTCAGGAGGATCACAAATATTTAAAAAAAAATTCTGTTCCACTAAAACAGCTTTAGACTGATATTGCTGGTCGTTTTGAGCTTATACCGCCTGAGTTTCTAGGAGCGTCGAGATTTAAAGTGGTTTGAGGCCATATTTAAGGTCTAGTGCATAAAAGCATGTTTTCGAATCACCGAAAGTTTCGACGCCAATTTAAAATCACGTGGTACAGGTGCTTTTTTATCCATTGTCTCCTCAAATCATGTATTATTTACGACACCAAATATCTTCTTGTTCATAGGTTGACTTATAATATGAATATTTTTGAGGAACTTGCGAAAAGACAAGCTGTAGGTTAAAATTCCTATTTCAATATTTGTGATAATGTTAAAATCCCTGATATTCGCTTCATAATGTAGCCTTTTGAATCCTCAAAAACCGTAAAATCATAATTTAAAAAAATCGTAAAAACACCACTACACCAGAAACTTCATGAACAATCCAGAATCCTTTCCTGCTTCACACTGATTCACCCCCAAAACACGGATTTTCACTTTTATCAAACAAAAAAGACCTCCTTTTAAAAAATTAGGGTATAAATCTGGGAAAATTTTCTCGATTATCTCTGCTATTGTCAAATATTTATCTTTATCTTTCGTGATGCGTATTATTTTATTAGTCTTTACCCTTTCAAAGTGCCTTATAAAAAAATATAAATTAACTTCGTTCAGCGCACTAAGCTCAGATTAGTAATTTTTCGAAAAAGTTTTTTTTTCAAAATTCAAATTCTATGAAGAGTTTGCTCTTTAGAGCTATGAGGACGAAAAAATATTTTTCGCACCCTGTTCTTAATTTGAAACTTCTATGTAAAAATTCTAAGAATTTTTTGGCTGAAATTTTAAGCCAATCAAAACTCAGAGTTATCCGTAGGTTTCAGAACCACATCTATTTTCAGTTTTTTTCGTTTATTTTCTTTATCATCGCACAATTTTATTGTAAACTTGAATATTTTTTGAAAAAATATCCATATCCCCAAATTTGATTCAAAATCTTCATTTTGCCTTTTTAATAATTTTATTAAGTTTATTTTTAAGATTTAAATTGTCTTTATTAACAGTTCACAAATTGAGTGTCTTAGTTTAACTTTACGATTGAGTAAATGGTATCAAAAACTGATGCAATTGTCAAATACAGTGACAATACTATTTCATGTTTTAAAATAAAATAAATATAATCTCATCAAAAAATTCTTGTTATTCTCATACAATACCAATACAATATTCAGCCTGCGATTATTGCGTGGGCTAATCAGCTAAATGAAAATCACACAAATAATGGTTTCCCGGATTAGGGTTGTACAAAAACTTAAACGCCGCGCAGGATTCGTGCTTTATTTGTATCCACATTTCGAACTAAATATGAACTTTTTATTTAAATAAAATTTTGTTTCACTCGGTTTCAAGCCTGTCTGTGGAAAATTATCATCCATATCATTTTCTCAACCTAAGTCCATCTTAAAAATGCTTACTATCACTATAGCGCGTCTTCGGATCCCACTAATGTTGTCTAAGTGATTGTATTGAGTATGATTATAGGCAAAGGTGCTTGATCTTGATATTGGGACCGCACAAAGTTGTCGAGTGTAGTAATCACTGTAAGGATGTGGGCGACGATAATTCAGATTTCTCAAAAACTTTTTTGATTGCCCCATTTTGTAGAGAATTTTTCAGCTGAGTTTTTAAAGCGTAGAATTTTTTCTGAATTTTGATTTTTATTAATTTTCCTTCTGTTTAAGGGGGTGGTCGAGTCGCATTTAAAGGCGAGAACGGGGTTTTAAATGCCCAATTAGCGCAAAAGTACAAACTGTGGACAAAGTATTCCCTCTAACTACAGGGTGCGGCGTATAGTTGTACGCGTACTAGTTGGAACCCGAGAAAAACCTACGTAAGCCTCCGCAAAAACCTACGCATTAAAATAAATTTATTAGTTCCTGGCGTGCCGGCGTATAGGCAAAAAGATATGGGCTTTTTTCAAACGTTCCTAGGCAAAAAGAGAGGCGTTTTTAGGCAAGCAAAAAATTAAATAACCGAGTATTTTTTATCAATCAAAAACGATCATTAAAAATTTGTAGTTCAACCTTTTATTTGATTATTCCAGTACAATTTATTTTTCTTATAATCTGCACATAATTCTTCCCCATTCTTGCACAAACGTAAAACTTGCCCATAAGAAAGCACGTAAAATTTGAAGTAGGTAAGAATTTCTTATAAAAGTCGTGTGCTCGTTCCTTATAATCCGCTGATTTG
>SCLH01000638.1:191007-209954 GCA_004367855.1 Oikopleura vanhoeffeni | reverse complement strand
AAGTTTTTCTGAAATATTTCGATAGTTCACTTTTTCGCCCATGAGAGATTCCAGTAATGTATCAATTGAGGATTCAAGTTTATCAACAGATCTTTCGGCAAATTCAGCCCGAGTATCAGCAGCTTTGTATAGGGTTTGAAGTTTAATAATTTGATGTTCGAAAGATTCTTCTTGCTCTGAGTTTTTGATGGTGACGGCTTCAGTTTCTTTTACTTTTCCCTCCATATCACGAAGTTGAGTTTCGATTTCTCGAGTTTTTGTTTCGAATTCTTCAGCTCGTTCGATAATTCGCTCCAGATCGCCTTCGACAACCTAGATTTATTATGAGTTTATTGATTCTAAGGAGTTATTTCTTCAATTAAATTAAAACGTCTGGGCTTATTAGGAATTTAATGGTTTTTGGCGTTTTTCAAAGGCTTTAAAAACGTAAAAGTTGATAATTACTACATGTCAAAATATACATATTTGAATTCACGAAAAAAATTGAATTGCAGTGGGAGGTCGAAATGACGGATTCTGATTGGTTCTAATTTAAACCAATCAAAATTGGACTAAAATTCCAAAATTTTCAATAAAAATATTCATTTTCTTACGCAAAATTTCACGTGAAATCGATAATCTTATCCTTTTTTAACTTTAATATTTGCACAACCTCGGTCAAATTATCTGTCAAAAAATATGAAAACAGATAAAAAAAATTAATTTTATATTTGTTTTGAACATTTAAAAAAATAGTTTTTTGAACTTATTCGTTATGTTAACTATTCGAATTAATTTTATATTCAATATTGCAGTATAATTTATGAAAATCATAATGAACTTCTGGCGCTATAGAGCAAAACATATGAAAATCTGAGATTTTCGGTGCATTGAAATTTGCACGACCTCGGACCCCTGGGGCTTAATATCGCAGTTATACGAAATCAAATTTTCGCTTGCTAGAGGGCGCGTAAATTCAAAATTTCGGCCGTAAATTTCGCCGTTAGTACATATATCCGATCAACTTCATTTTATCTACGGCGTGGAAAACATCAAAAATGTAAGTTTTTGGCCACCTTGGTACCAAAGTCTCAGAAACTGCACATTCAATCAAAATTGTTATTGACTCACTAAATTTCCGAAGTCAATAGCTCGAATCTGTAAGAGCCAAATTCTAAATCAAATGTCTAGTTATTAAGAAATCGGTACCGAAGTGCTCGCAAACCAATTTTTTTGACCTTTAATATCCCTTTATTACACTTTGGTTATAAAGCGTAGTTGTGATATTTTTCTAGGCTTAAATAAACTAGAACAATCTCCCAACTACGCTTTCTAACCAAAAGAATTTCTATTGATCCAATTTAATTTAATAAGTTCGGACTATTGAGATCTCTTTTTGAAAAGTTCATTTGACTTGCCTTTAGTTTTCGAGATGCATCTTCGAACTTTTGATTGGCTTGTTTTGCGACTTCGTTGGCTTCAAGAAGTGAAATTTCCATTTGTTCCAACGATTCTTCAGCTGCAGTAGAACGACCTTCTCCTAGTTTTCGAGCATCTTCGTTCACAGTTCCAGAAATTTCGATGGATTTACATTTTTCGATATTTTCTTGAAGCCGTTCCTAAATAATCGAATTAGATTCAACCTATAAATTTGCATTGAAAATTGTTAATCATGTTTTGCTTAAAATTCTTTCAAATTTGAGTACTGAATATTTTTAACAAACATTTTTATTGAAAAAATCAATCGAAGGCAATTTTTCTTACCAAATTTTTCTTCGTGGATAACGAAGCCGTCCGAAAAAAAAATCTGATAAGTATTATGTTTCTGAGTCTAGTCAACTCATGTGTAGTAAAAAATGTGTTTGAATATGGTTAAGCTCTTTTTTATTCGCTCATGCGTGCCATGTTGTTTTGCGCGCACGAGCGTGTAGTTGACGAAGAGTAAGAAAGCCACTACACTGCCTATAGAACGAATTTACTTTTTAGATGAAGAAAAAGGTCACGAGCGTTATATTTATTTTGTAAAATATGAAAAAAAAGAACAATTTTACAAAAAAATTAATTACTTTTGATCTGGCGGATTCTTCTTCCAAAAGAGCTACTCGTCGTTTGAGTGCACCAGCCTGTAATTCAGCATCAACAACCTCCTTATCAGCCAATTCAAGCTTATCAGCAGTATCTTTAGTGGTAGAAATATTAATATCAAGGGTATCCTCAGTTTTTGCAATTTTTCGTTGGACATCAGAAACTTCTTTTTCGTATTTGGTGGCTACTTTTTCAAACTCACTAGATTCAGCTTCAAAGGTGTCGGCTCGAGCAGTCGCGATTTCTTTTTCCTTGACCATTGAGTCCATTTTATGCTTGATTGACTCCATATTTTCTGATGCTGATTTATCTGAAAATTAAACATTAAGTGCAAATACTTTGGACCAATTTCATGCGGAAAAAAAGAAAATCAGAGCCGATCACTTTGAGGAACAGCATTTTATGCATTTTGAATAAAAATTGTACAGAAATTTGATTTACGAGTAAAAAGTTATTGAAACTTGAACTAAAAATCTTTCGTCCAAAAGAGGGCCTAAAAAAAAAGTTTGCTCAATTGTTAATGAAAATGAATATATTAAACAATTGTTGCTATCATTTTGAGTCGGAGATGAATTCTCTTGATTTTTTCAAGAATTTTGCTCAACCTCCTAAATATTTTTCACTGTATGAAATAAAAATAAATTACCTTTTCGAAAATTAAAACTGAATCAAATTTAATTATTAGTAAAGTGTATGCGGCTCAATTCGATTGGGTGTGAACTGACGACTACTTTAAGTGGCTTTATACACCATATATTATTATATATATTAAACTTTTATTACGTAGGGGATCAAAAGAAAATCTGACCGTCAATTATTTTTCATGAGACCGAAATAGATAAACCTAAAAATAGCAATTTATAAGAACTAGGCGGTTCCAATAAGTCAATTTCAAAATTTTACCAAAAAATTTTTTTTTGCGAATTTGATAATTTGTCAATCTGAATTTTTTAATCATTAGAATATTATGATGATGCTATCATCGTTGACAAACGGACTCTCATGTTTCTTGCCAATACAAGTTTGTACGTTATTTTGTTAAAATTAAAGTACTTATTTTCAAGACATCTAAAAATTATTTTAGAAATATAAGTCGAAGCTTTTCAGACTCTGAACCTTTAAAATCTTAGATCTTTTGATTTTTAAATTTGTACTTCATTTTTTAATAATTAAAGATCAAGTACATGGCTGAGCAGTGCCATCACGACGGCTAGATTATATAAGGTTGCCTTAATTTGTAATCTTGCTAGTCAAATACTGCTCAAAGTGGTAATATTGGACCTTTTAAAAAGGTCCTTTTTAGTTAATAATAATATTATATTTATTTTGTTTTTTCATACATAAAATAACTAAGGAGCACCCTATCTATGGTAAATCTTCTGAAGATTTACACTGGAATTTCGACGGAGTTCAATTATCATAAAAAAATGAATCTATTGAAAAAGTTCGCAACTTTTTTGATAAAACTTTGAAATCTAAAACTTACGATAATCCTCCGCCTCATTTTCGCCCATTAATATGTTAATTACTGACAATAAAACTTTGAATATTTACCATAGCCTATCGACCATAGGTGACTTCTTTTAATAATAAAACAGTGCTATAAGTTAGTTATATATCACAAAAAAGACCATAAGTTATTGTCCATAACTAATGGCTTGAAACAATACATGATGAAATGATACATGATATTCTCAAATTATTTTATACAATATAATTGCTTTGGGCATGCGCATAATTTTGTAATGGGAATAGACATGGTCAGGGGGAGATAGCTTTTGTGATTGCGGTTTAAATCTCAGGTAAGTTAGAGGACCGAGATATCTAGACAATGAGTCGCGTGGATCATTCGCAGTCTCTTCCACAGATCTATTCATTCAATCTTATCTTCTACCAAAAATAAATATTTATCTATACTTAAACAAAAAAAAGACGCCTATATTCAATCGAAAAAAGTCAAAACGTTTTATTTATACTCGTATACAAGTGCACGAAAAATTTAAACACACCCAATTTGCACCACCAGATTTCGTACCCTGCTTTTTTGAGTCTTAAATGCACATGTGGATCGCTTAATTATACCTTGATTGTACTTTTTTTTTTGACAAGATCAACAAAGTTTTTACAAGGTTATACTTTTTCATACGTTTTGAAATAATAAATTTTGAAAGTCAAAAATAGGTACCGATATTTTTCGCCAATCTTTTTTTGTGGTCATTTTAAGACCCAGGATTTTTTTTAAAGTTTGGCAATTTTAAAAAAAAATCGGTTAAAGGTGCGAAAAATGATCTTTTAGCCCGCGGGTTCTCATGGGAGTTAAAATGACGCTAACAAAAATCAAATCAGCTGACTCGAAACCGAAGGGTTTTCTCGAGATGGAGACTTTTTCGCAACATTATCGAATGTACCGGTTGGTCAAAATTTATTTGTAAAGTACAGCTTTCGGTACCGGAAGTGACATTTTAATGATTCAAATGTACCAAAAGATGCGCAACTATTGGTTTTCTGGAGACGATATTATAAACTTGGGGCCAAGGGTGACCAAAAAGTGGGGCTAGAGGGAAATTTATATTATGCAAAAATATCACTTTCGGTTTTCACTAAAAATATAAATTCGCGTCACTCTGCGGTCACCCTTGACCCCTAGTTTATAATATCGTCCTCAAAAAAACGATAATTGCGCATCTCTTGGTACATTCACATCATTGGCATATCACTTCCGGTACCGGAAGCTGTAGTCTACTGGTAAATTTTGACCAGCCGGAACATCCGATGACGTTGCAAAAAAGTCATAATCATAAAACTTTTTCGTATCCTTTATTTTTTTTTAAGGTGCACAATAGGTCTAAATTTCGTATGTTTACTTTTTGGAAAAACAATATTTTTCCTTGATTTAGCCATTCAATATAATTTTCCTGATTCGCCTATAACTTTATGTAGCGACGCTACAGTAGCGTTAATATTCTTAGAAATATGATGAAAACAACTTTTGGACAAATTCACACGGGTCTGTTAATCGAAGACCAAAAGAAGCATGTGGTGCTGGTTAACACCCTTTAAACTTCAAAGTACGCGAATTAAAAAAATCGACATTTAAAAAATCGTCCCATAGCCAGAAGAAAAGAAAGAATGCACCGACAGCAAAAATTGAAGTTCATTTAGGATATGTTCAAAGATTTATATTTCGAAGAACATTTTTTTCTTTTATCAACTCTTCATAAAAAAACTGAAAAAACGTTTTAAACTCCTTGTCTATTTTCTAGCCTGCTCATATCTTTATATGTATATTTTATATGTATATTTTATTATAAAAACTTGACGTTTCGGTATTTTAGAACCATTTTCAAAAGTAAAACTTTGTACAAGACAGTATAAGATAAATGATATAAATAATAAAAAAATAATAAAAAAATTACTAAAAAGCAATAAGATTAAATAATACTGAACTTCTAGCGCCTTAATCTAGAATGCACGAAAAGAGTTTCTTGGGGATTATCTCAGTTAACAAAATTTATACTTTTACCATCATCGACAGATCCTGAAGCCCTAGTGTCATTTTTACTCTTGAGAGCGTCTTCAATTTGATTAAGCTGGCCATTATCAACATTCGTGGGATCTTGATATTGGTCGACAATCGGGTATCTATGCATTGGCACACTGGCTCAAAGTGATACCGCTCTAAAGATAAAATCACACTAGCTAGGATCTCTCGAATAGTACCTATATATCTCCGATAAAGAACGCTCATGGGCCATCCACGCCACGATAGATTCTGAAAAGAAAAACGAAATCTTTAAGAGGCAGGTTTGGCTTTTGGGACCGCCTTGGGTCATCTACGGCCATCCTTAAGATTTCTAGGCGACGCTCTTGCCGTCATCTACGCCATTTTAGTTTTAGGCCTTGGTCTAATGAAGCTTTAGGAGTCATCTCGCCATTAGATTAGGACGTCTATCTACGCCTACTTTGAAATTTAAGAAACACTTTGAAATTAATATACTAACACTCTTCTAAGAATTGAATTCTATTGGCTATCTAATCTATGAACAAAATCATTTAAAGCAAAAACTGTTTTCATGTTGGCGACGAAGACCATTTACAATTTAGTTCACTTAAACATATGGTTAAAGAAACATTTTCTGTTTAAATATGTCTCAGAAGGCTTTACTCGTAATACTGGACAATTTATTTTTTAGAATCAATTAACTTCTAGATCAAAAAAACATCTTCTTCAGATTCATGTGTCTAAACAATCGAATGCACATCTAAGAAGTACCAGATTACCTGCAATTCCAATTTCTCGTTATCAATTCTAATCCATAGTAAGAATCTCTATGGACGAGCAGGGGTCGCACATCTTGAAAACAATTTCCTGGTCCGGATCGCGTCGCCTTAAATCTTTTTTGGATCCGTTGCTCGGGATCCGTCGGCTCGCTCACAATTTTTTTGGATCGGATCGGTCGCTTCAAATTTTCTTCTGGATCTCGGATTCGGTTGCGCTCAAAAAAAAAAATTGGATCCGGGATCGATCGGCAATTGGATCGCGTTTACATCAAACACGCGATTTCCGCACATTGTTTAACCGCGAAAATATTTTATCATTTTTACGTTAGCGTACCGCCGATTGAACAGAAAAGGCCTGAAAATTTTGTCATGGGTACGTCTTTTTTGGTCTAACTTGGCACATTATTAGTCAAAAAAACTTTTCGCATTAATTTAACCACCTAACCACCAAATATTTTCACTCAAAAATCAGACCCTTGCTGTAAGCAACTCAGCCACTATCGCGGCAGGCGAAGCACTCTCTCAAGTCAATTCTTCCCATGAAAAGTTTCTGGAACCATACAAAAAAGTGCTTTTACGCAAAAAAAGTATCAGTTACTATCACGCATAAATAATTCTTCATCAAGTCATATTCGTACTGATTTTGAAAAAATTGCAGTCAGTCACGTTCGATGACCAACAATAGAACGTAAAAGACTATACCCAAAATCGAATAAAGCTTCCCAATCATTTTCCTTCGCCGAAAAAACAAAAATAAGCTATTTTTCAAAAATTCTTGAATAATTTTCGTCATTTTTTTCTCAAAATTAAGACATTGATACCTCACTGTAAAACTCATGCCAAATCGCGCACAGCGGCCGCACAAGCTCTTTTTAAGAGGATTTTCCAAAAAAATTTTGGAACTATACAAAAGTGCAGTCAGCGAAAAAAGTATCAGTTACTATAAGAAATTTTTCATTAAGTCTATATTTCGTACACTGGTGCACCCTTCATCCCCCGTACGATATTTTGGGCGACCTGAGGCGCTACGGATCAAGGGTGCCATCTCAGTGGTACTTGATTTATGAATCAATTGCAAGTTATCCAAGTTTCCAGTTCAAGACCAAAATAGAAGTGAGGAGAGATGCTACAAGATCAAAACTATGCCCGTTCCAGCTTTAATTCTCGCCAAAAAAACCAGAAAAAAAAATGTTTTTCAACCAAAAATTTTGAAAGAGTTTTCGCGTCATCTTCTTTCTGATTTGAGACTAATCATGGTAGGACTACTCTTATACGTGTCGCGTTGAAGGCATTATCGTGTAGCTATTTGCGGAAAATCTGAGCGAACTGCATAGTAATTCCTTTTGCCAGGAAAGACATTTTTTGCGGAGAATTTAATAAAAAAGTCTTGTACTTCTTCTTTCCTGATTGGCTGAATGTAAAATCGGTTAATCTTCAATCATTGTGAGACTTGAAGCCGGTATGCGAAATGTAAATGTTCCGATCAAGTTCACTATTTGTGGAATTACGAATATGGTCTAAAAACCATCACAAAACTCCCAAAAGAATAATTTTTTCTCGCAAAAATTGTTGGATAAATTTCTCCAAGTGTACGCGCTTCGACGTATGATTGGTAAGACGGTTCAGTAGTAGCCGTAATGTACGATTACTGAGTGTGTTATATCGAAATGGTAGAACCGAATGCTAAATTGTGTAAGATACCTCAATCCGACATTTTGAAATTAATTACTTTTTTAGTTTGATTCCTAATTGATAATGATCGGCTTGATGCTGATGCCGTAATAAGGGGAATTTCTATGTAGACTAAATCATTTTTTGACAAAATAAGCCTCACCACATGGCCGAAGAGGCGTATAAAGGAGGATACTTATTCTTCTGCTTATAAACGTTTGCGGAACATGCAGGCTAAAATCGGCTGCGTATGAAGGACGATATACTTACTTTCATTTTATGTTATTTGAGGAAATGCAGCCCCAAATCGGACGCGAAGCCGCAGTAAACGGAGGATATCAATCTTTTTTAATGTTAATTGCTTCTAATACAAAACTATGCCCAAATCGGCCCGGGGGCGATAAGCAGGGGGCGATATTCAATCTTTTTTATGTTGATCTGTATTGAAATAATACGGCACCAAGAGTCGCCGAAGACCGATAAACGCGAGAGATATTTATATTTTGAATGTTAATCCTTTTGTTGAAAAGAACTCTGGACAGCCCCTTAAGGGGGGGGTTTGCGTCTGTCTGATTCATGGTTAAACCTTCAGAGTGCATTAAAATGCTCCAATTGATACGGCGTGATAATTAAGTGTACTAAGAACCAATCATACAAAAAATTCGAAATTTTTTGGGGCTCATTTTTCAACAAAATTGAATTCAAGAATATATATCTCCCTTTATCCAGCCTTCGCCGATTTGGGGCTCATTTTACAACAAAATTAAATCTCAAATATAGTGCTTTCTTTATCGGCCTTCGGCCGATTTGGGCTCATTTTTCAACAAAATTAAATTCAAAATATAATATCTTCCTTATCGGCCTTCGGCCGATTTGAGGTGCATTTTTCAAACAAAATTAAATTAAAAAATAATTTGCCCCTTTATCGGCCTTCGGCCGATTTGGGCTAATTTTTTCAAAAAAATTAAATTCAAGAAATATAATATCCCTATATCGGCCTTCGGCCGATTTTGGGCTTCATTTTTAACAAAATTAATTTAAATATAATTTGCCCCTTTATTGGCCTTCGGCCGATTGGGGCTCATTTTTTCGAAAAATTAATTAATAATATAATATCTCCCTATATCGGCCTTCGGCCAATTTTGGGCGCATTTTTAACGCAATTAAATTCCGAATAATAATATCTCTTTTTATCGCGTTCGATAATTTTTTCTAACTTTTGAAATTACTGCAGAACGCCCGCAAAAACTTTATTTTTTCGAAATTTTGTTTTTGTAACCAATTTGTAACCAACCGTCGAATAAATACTGACAAAAAAAAGTTTCGATACTCTCGCCACTACCCGCCGTGTCTCAATAAAATGTAGAGGATCAGTACGCACAACCTTACGGTGAAAAAAAATTAGCTTCCAGGACTTCAGGTAGTGGCTTTTAAAATAAAACTTTCGGCAATTTTGGGCATCCCTTGTTATTCTCATACGAGAAACGACCAATAAACGCAATCTCAAAGTTGAGTTTGTTTCTTTGGGTCTGCTCTGCTCTTTAAATTTGATTCAAAATGTTTGCTCGTGCTCTGCTCTACCCTGATTTTTCAAAAAGTTTGCTTGCTTCTACCCTGATTTTTCAAACGTTTGCTATGCTTGCTCTACCCTGATTTTTTCAAAAAGGTTGTTCCGCTCTGCTCCTCTGATATTTTAAAAGCGTCAGCTCTGCTCTGCTCTAAAAAAAGTAGAGCAGGAGCGGGTAGAGCAGAGCAAACTCTTGCCGGTCCCTGCGTGTACAGTACTTAGTACAGTACCTACCGTTCCTTCTTTTAATTACTCAGTTGGTTCAAAACTGAAAGTGTGTGTTACATAGTTAAACTGCTATATTTGTTAAATATCGAAAAAACGCAGAAAAATTTTTCATTCTACACTTATCTCTTAAACTTACACAGTTTTACAAAATATTTTATCTATCAACAATAGTGACAATTCGTGTGTAATTATTGAAGTACATTGTGAAAGCTCATTGAGTGCATATTTTCATATTCGATGAGGTGTTTTTTAGACTTTCAAATGTACTATATTTATAAACGAGCATATTCTAGATTTCATCAGGCATATAAAAGTTTCAAAGCATATAGTTTCCCAATATATCTTGTAGACGAAAATCTCACAGTAAAATTATTACTTTTACCGCTAGTCCAGACAGATAAGACCGAGCAACCCAATTCCATGTTTATTGTTAAGTACATGTTTACAAAATCTGTTATTTGTTGTTGCCTTTCCCAGACATCTTCGGAAATTTCCAAAGTAAATTTCGTGACGTTAACATTGTGCAGGTGTATAAGTGTTTTTAATGGGTATCCGTAATTTGGTTTGCAAAGCGGTCCGTCATAGAATAAAAGCGACAGCAGTTATAAATTCTGTTTTATTAAGTGCGATTGTAATACACATTTTGTCCGATATTTGCGCGTTTACCCACCCCTAAGGAAGCCACGTTAAACATCTGTGCCTTGAAAAACCTGTCGTACAAAATTTAATCCATAGAAATTACCAAGAAAACCAGTACAACCAAAAAAATCCAAATCCATTAATTTTCCAAAACACACAAATAATCGGATCGGCGATCCGGAGGCCTTTGGACTCGGCATTCGACTCCGTACAGGACAGAATTGGGATCAGATCGGGATCGGAGTCCGGTCCGCGCTTTTGAAAATTGGGATCGGACGGCTCGCGCTTTTACAAGCATTGGATCGGATGCGTCCGCCCTTTGAAAAGATTGCGCATTGATCGGACTCGGAAACCAGCTCCGATCCCGCATCCGGATGCCAAGTTGTGCACGGACCCCCTGAGCTTGAAGCAGTAGCAGATTTGAAAAGAAGCCAAAGTTCTACTAACAGCCAAATCAAGTCTATGGATGTTTCTATAGTAATACTGAAATTTTTTAAACTTGAAAACAGTAAAAGTCTTTTCCGTTCATTGATTTTTTTCCTGTATTTTTACAGAGCCTCTTATATCATATGTTGTTGTCTAAATAGTCCCAAGACCAATAACAACCACCATAAAACATAGCGATGAAAATTTTAACAATTTCGTTAACAAAGATAAAAACATGTTTCGCTTGTGAATATTACGTAGACGTAAAGAACGGTAATACGTTCTTCACTTAAGTGCCAAAATAATTTAAAAAATTACTTTTAAAAGTTGTCCTGAACATCTCATAATCAAAATGATAACTTGGTGGCTTCTGAGATTTGAAAGTGGCGTGAGATGTCCCAGAGAGCGTTCCTAAACATCTGAAAAATGCGTAGATGCTCCCGAAGGAGCCGTCCCCCGTAAAAATTATAAAATGGCGTAGATCGACCTCAGAGCCGTCCCTAAAAATCTAGAAGATGCGGTAGATACCCACAGACGCGTCCCTCAAAAAGTCTTAAAATGGCGTCAGCATGATCCCAAGAGCGTTCCCCAAAGCCCAAAACCTGCTCTCGAGACAACTTCTTTCTCTTTCGAGAATCGCTATCGTGGCGGTGGCATGTCCCAGCGACGTTCTTTAATCAATATAAAGCTTATATTTTATATTGATATAAGAACGCTCAGGGTACACTCCACGGCGCACGATTAGATCTCTCGAACAGAGACAAAGCGTAAAGTCTTTGCGAAGGAGGGGCCAGTGTTTCTTGTCATTCTTGTGGTGTTACCGCTTTCTTTTTTTTATATCTAACTTCCATTTTGATGATTTTTCTTTATTTTTGTGTATCTTTCTTCTCTTTTCGTATAATTTTTTTTCTTATCGTTTTCTCATTTTTTTATTTGATTTTTTAGCTTGTGGTACCCTCTTCGACAACTCTACACATTCTTACAGATCCTCTTAGTCGGCGACGCGCTCTTCCGGAACACTCTCCCGGCCATTTCTCAGCATCTCTACGGACCTGCTCCTCTGCGACCATCCTACGCCATTAGTTTTTAGGGACGGCGCTCTTCGGAACATCGTACGCACTCTTTCCACAATCTTCCCAGAGACCAACAAGTTTTCATTCTTCATTAATGCAGACTTTTCACCCGGACAACATTTTAACCTAATTCTTTTACCTTCATTTCGGCACTTTTATACCTTTTAATGTTAAGATCATCTGTTATAATTTTATCAGCTTTTCGTTCTCGACGTTATATTTTATTCCATACAGCAAACAATTGTTCTTTTTACTCTTTCTGTTAACCGAAATTGTTTCTAAAACTTTTTCATGTTCTGCTTACTGGTTGCTGGGCACTATTCTCTATTCCCGATACACACATTCCATATGATATTAAGCGTCTGTAAAAATACATGGAAAACATAATAATCGACGGAATCGATTTCTCGTCTTCACACGTTTCTAAAATTCTGAGTCTATTTACTCTGTCCTATCAAGCATTCTATTATGTACTTGATATTGGTTTCATCAAACTTCTTCTTCCTTCAATTCTCTCCCTTCTCCATAGCAGGAGTCCTCTCATCAGGATTACTACAATCGAAAGACTGCAAATGTATTGCTTCAGTTTATCGTTATCACGCCTGATCTCCCTGCACGCCCTAAGTCAAATACAATCTATAAGCTTTTTCCTCATATCATGTTAAAAATTGTCTGATAATTGGGGCATATTCAGCCCTCATTGGGAATGATAATTAAGTTCTCAGACCATTCTTCTCCTTTCTCATCTTCTTAACTCTCTTATTCTTGTCTTCTTCCTTTTTCAATGCCGTTCTTTCTTAAAAAGCTATGCTTTGCCCATTGCATCTCTACGCAAATATTGATCGGACGGTATAGCGCAGAGACACATATTCTTATCAGATGTCTCTTGTCACAGCTTTCACGGCATATTTGGTTAAAAATCACCGTCATGACAGGGTCGTAAGATTTTCTCCTTCTTTTTCCCAAACTGGCCTTACACTCTCGATCTTCCGCCCGTTTGCATTGGTTGACTGAGATACACCTACGTCTGGGAAAAAGACAATTTTCCTCTTCCTCAGAAGCCATTGAAATTTTTCATCCAAAAACAATCATGTCCGGCACTCAGCTTCTACATGTATGAACTCTTACGAATACCTCACAGTGCTGTTTTCTACTGCTACTTCACCTCCACCGCTTGAACCCACTTCAAGATCACAGAACACGCTCATCCCAAACTTCGCTTCCTATTTACTTGTCTAAAAGACACAATTTTTTACACTCTCAGGTGGTTCAAAACTAACGCGCCTTTTCCTTTTGACAAAATACTTATAAGTCTGTTTGCATTCGTAGAAACATACTGACGCCGGGGTTTAGCCCAGAGCAACTTCTATTTATCAGCACCTGCTTCTCTCGCCTCCACCTTTACACGGCCCTACTTAGCCTTTATACAAAATGCTAGAATTCGCTTCCCGAGACAAAAACTAAAAAAAAACCAAAAATTTTCGGAACCACATTTAAATTGAAACTTTTGAGGTGCTCCATAAATCGTTTTTTCAAAAAAAACTAAATGCACATCTTTTTTTCTTCAAATGCTCGACCTACTTTTTTGCGGTACAGCGTAAAATTTGACTCCAGCATTCAAATCTAAAATTTACTGTACGGACATTGATCACCGTGCGTAAAGCACGGAACCTGTAGGTCGCCAAAAACACTCGCCAATCTATTTGACACACTCCAATGATTTTCATGGTACTGTAAACAGACGACGCGCAACGCCATCGACACGTTTGTGGAGATACGGTATTCAGCAAACCATAGCTTCTAAGATGTACCGACAGGGTGGTGCCTTCTCATGCCGATTCTTCTCGATTTGGGTCGGTTAAACAGCACCACCCCGGTCTTTAGCATGTCACAGGCACAACGCTTTCCATTATAAGAAATAACATTGAAAGTAACCATTCGAAATAGAAAAATTCTTCGAAGGATTCTAATTGACCTTTTATTTTTTTCCAAAAATTTGAACACATCATGCCGCATCGCTGATCTGGCTTTGAAAAAATACAAATGCTCAAAAACGTGCACTTTTTCGACCCCGGAAATCAAAACGCCCATGATTAAACTGTACCAGACCAAGAAAAATACTCTTTAAAATATTCCGGAAAAGTGGCTTTTACAGCGGGTACCCCTCTGCCTCAAAAAATGACCAATACATTGCTCACATTTAGCAGGGGGTATGCGACTCTGCCATTGACCATCATTCTGGTGAAAATACTAACTAACAGCTCATCACGAAAAAACGAAAAACCTGCTTATTTGTATCTTCTCTTTAACCCTCTGCAGAAAAGTGCACTCCACACCAACTACCAGTTTGACCAGTCACACCATCCCAACTAGTACACTGCGTTTAAACTAAGACCACTTTCAAAACTCCGCAAAAACTCTCTCATCTCTTCCACGACGGTATATCAACCCATCTGATGGCTCCCACATTGTTCACAAATCACGTACACGGTAGAGCTCACTCTTTTAAGGCAAGCTTTTTGATCGCGGCAATGAAATAATTTTAGCAAGACAAATACTACCGCTACGTGCATCTGTGCACAATCTGAAGCTCAAACCTGATAAACCGTCGACAGAGATACGATTTTTGCAGTTTTGAAAAGTGTCTTATGTGTAAACGCACTGCCTACCCTGATTGTGTCGACTGGTCAACAACTAATTTGTGATGCACTTTTTTGCAACGATTAGAGAAAGATCTACAAATAAGCATTTTCGGTTTTTTCTCATGAGCTCTAGTTCAGTAACTACATTTCACCGAGAATATGTACAACATCAGACTCGCACTACCCCCCTTAATCATCTGCATCAATGTTTTCCTTGACGCTACCTCTACAAACCCATTTTCGATTTGCAACGGCCAAGCCTAACAAAATTTTTTTCTAAGTATACTTATTACTCAATGCTGTTCAATTTCTGGAGTCAAAAGTGACTTCTTCGAGCTCTTTTATTCTGACGCACATCAGCGCATCGCAAAATGCAAAAAGTTTTCCTGAAAAAAACTAGATCAACAATAACCTCCGAAACTTTTCCTATCTAATGCGTGGGCTCTTCATTCCTATCTCATCACTTGACGATGTTCCCAAATTGCTTAATTAACAGAGTCTTGTTTACTGCTTAAATCTGACCGAAATCTTTCGTAATTCTTGATTAATCTTAACAACCATCTCTCCCGATTGTGTAAATAATATTGTTCTCTCCTAGTCTAATTTAATCATGCGGTTTTGAACTTCTCCTCGGGGGCTTAAAAGGTCACTTCCTTGGCACTTTTCTATTTTTCAACCAACAGCGATTGGAATAGACTTTTACGAAAATTCTTTCCTTCACTGAAAAAAGTTAATAACATCTCCTTCAAAACGCTTTTTCTCTAATGCTTACTTTCATCTTACCTCTATATAATGACTTCTCCTGTAATATGCTCAGAATTACCGTTTTTGCTGCGTTTCACACCACCAAATCAAAGAAATCGCATCCAACCCCCCTGTCGACCCACTTAGACTATGCCTCTGCTAATACCGTCCACACACAGTCGATGCCTCGACGATCGATCTTCTAAGCACCATAACTCACTCCTGTTTTGCAATAATTCGATTTTTCGGCACTCTATTCCCGGTGTCTACACAAATAATCGTTAGGCGTCACTAAAAATTCTGAGAATGTCCAATCTGGAGCAGAATCTCAGCTGCAGTACACGAAAAACGTAACGTAAAAATCACGAAAAAAGAACTGTACCACTTCCTGCCTATTTCGCAACAAAAACAAACTTCTGCTCGCCAAACAACACGCCGCCACCAACGTGGCGCCACGAATCATATATTCTCTTCAGCCAAACAATCTTCCATGCCAGAAACACTACAAATGCTCGCGAAGCTTCCTTCAGCACTCTCATACTGTCTTTTTTCATCGGCTAGCTGACTATTTTGCTTGGGAGGCATATGTATCGTGCAATATGAGCTCTTTATGGTGTCCATTCGCTTACATTCCTCTCGCACACCAACTGCATCTGCGATTGTTAAAAATACTCTGTCTTAAATCAGAGAGTGGTTAATGGGGCAGGATTTTTTACATCGCCATACTGAAAGGCCAGTGTCTTCAACAACTGCAAAGCATAGTCAAAAAACTTGAAATTCCGAACTTTTTTCCAATAATAAACGAAAAACAGTCTTCTCCCATCCTTTTGTTCTTCCCGTTTCTCCTGTTCCTGTCACTAATGACCTCAACCTCACCAAAGAAATACAGACACCCCCGAAGATTCTTCGTGCTACTACGGCCTCTAAGCGAAACTCGGATTCTTCCTTTTCAAACATACACTTCTTTTTCCGTTCTTCTCTGTTCCGAATTTTCCACCATACGCTCAATAACATGTTTCGCGCATCAGATTCCAGAATTCCATATTATAAACCCTCATTCGAAATTTCCATGAACTTCTGATGCCGTGTTAAATGAGCCAAAAACCACAGTCTCTCTTGTTTTTACCAATCCAGACAAGCAGAACTGAAAAATTTAAAAAATATCATCCAAAAAATTTTCCGTGAAAAAAAATTATTGACCGTCAATCCTCCAGTTCTTTTCTTCTGTCCGATAGCGTGTGAAACCATGAGAAATGCTGTCAATCGCGCTCCACCCTAATTGTCCAGGTACACCTGGCGTGAACCGTCTACGATTTGCAGTCGATCGTTTCTAGAACACTGATCTGAAGACATGAATGTTTTTCGATCTGGCGAATCAATTGCACTTCTAAAAACTAAATGTCGTCCCAGTATCCTACCGGTATAACCTCAGAGACCATATTTAAAACAGACAATACATTCTTTTTAACACTATGGTCGTACACCTGAAAGCTTAAAAATTGTTAAATGTTTCCGTCAGCCAACAGCAACACAGTTTTTGCTCTTCTAACATTTGGTCTCGATTAGACAATAACAAAAAATGATGCATTTAGAAAGTTTATATTTAATTTCAAAGTGTTCCTTAAATTTCCAAAGTGGCGTTAATGTATGTCCCAAGAGCGTCCTAAGAAATCTAAAATGGCCGTCAGCATGTTCAAGAGCGTCCCTCAAAAATCTCAAAATTGGCGGTAGATGTTCCCACGCAGCTCTCCCCTAAACAAATCTAACAAGTGGCGGTCAGGATGTTCCAAGAGCCGTCCAAAACTCAACATACCTGCCTCTTCAAACATTTTACGTTTTCTTTTCCGAGATATCTACTTCGTGGCGTTGCGATTCCCCTGACGAGTTCTTCTAATCAATATACAGCCTGTAGTCTTCTCTCGTCTTACGCCGCATTTTTTATTCCGATTCTATGCACCAACTCAGCATAACAGTTTATTCCGGACTATTGCACCATACTCACTCCTTCGAGCATTTTGCGGATAAGCAGACAAAACGCCGTAAACGATAAAACGTCAGGCTGTACCCTGCAGTTTTCTCGTTACTGCGTCTTTCTTCGTTCCCCCGGTTACGACAGGCATATTAAAATGTCACCTTTATTTAGGATGTTGGCCGGACATAATGTCAGCTTCACAAGTATAATACTTCTTGATACACTATTTGTACGGAATTTCCTGCCAATTTTTTCACTTAATAAGATGTTCTTGCGTTTTCGAGGATCTTTTTCAACAGAAAATGTCCGATTATTTTCGGCGAGTTGAAACTAAACGTTAAATCTCATAGTGAGATAATGAGATTTTCTCAACATTACATCCTTCCTGTGTTGCCCCTATGTGTGCTAGAGAATTCTGTCCCACTGAGTTTTCTTACTCCACCGGATATTTTCGCTGAATTTTTTTTCATAAAAAACAGCCTCAGGTTGTTGAAAACGTTATAGTTCCTACGAAGTCTTCACCAAAAAGCTATAAATTGCACCAGTCGCTGGTCTGAGACTGTTGGACGAAAATTAGAGAAAAGGCTTACCATTCGCACCTTAATTCCAGGCTTTGCGGTCAAAGTTTTACTGTACGAAATTGCAACAACCTTCTCCATATATTTCAGGAGGATCTCGGCTTTTTGCGCGTGAGCTCCCAAAAACGCGTCTTTGCACCCACTCAGGGGGCAGTATTTTTTCTAAAGTTCCTTCTACTGGCTTGGAATGCGCAACTTTTGCTATATTTTGACGCTTAAATTGCCACAATAACAACTAAAACAGTCCGGCGCGGGCGAGCATAAAGAATGAGGAGGATAGCCTTCTCTCGAGACTATTGAGAGACGCCTACTGAAAACCATTTTCTGAGCGTAGGTTGAGGTATCAAATGCTCTGAATAGTACTGGCAACTTTCTTAAGAGTTTTACTCAAAAATGTTACCAAAAGCCAAGACCAATTTACTTTATGGTACGTATTTGGAAAAAAAATTAATTATTTCTGAAGCCAGGTTTCTAAGAAACTTTGCTCGAAAATGTGTGAAAAAGAGCCCAATTGTCGTCCACCACATCCTTAAGATCATTGATGACTCATTTTCGGCACGTGATAAAGGCGTTTTTTTCGTCCGTGAAGGCGTTTTTTGTCCGCGAAGGCGTTTTTTGTCCGTGAATGCGTTTTTTTCGTCCACGAAGGCGTTTTTTTCATCCGCTAAGGCGATTTTATTTGTCCACGAAGGCGATTTTTATTAAAATTAAACAAATTTATTGCTAAAATTTCAGTGCACAGTTGTAAATACAGCTAAAAATTCTTAAATTTTTTTTTTGAATAATCAGGGGGTTGTCGTCGAAGAGTTTTATTTAAAATATTTAAACACACTTGATGTTTAATTTCAGTATATTTGAGATAATTGTCTAACTTTTGCTATCAAAAAAATATTTGCATGTTAAATTGAAGGTCAAAATGTTAAATTAAGGTCATTGATCAAGGCGTTAAAAAAATACAGCATAAATACTGAAAAATACTTGGGAAAAATACGAATTAAGAAAATTTATTTTTGTTCAAATCCAAATTTTTTTATTTTTCTTTAGGAAGCGAACCTTCTTCGC
>SCLH01000638.1:170391-190986 GCA_004367855.1 Oikopleura vanhoeffeni | reverse complement strand
CGAGAGTCAGTAGCTTACAGCAGGGGACGGCTGGCCGTATATGTTAGAAGTTGTCAGCACCAAAAACTCTCTATACGCGTAATTCTATATCACGCGTTTCTAATCTACGCGTTACGTTCTTAACTTACGCACCTCGTACTTTGCGGAAATGTTGCTTAGTGGTCAATTTGGAACATTCTAGAGTTTAAAATCTGCGTCTTAAAAATCATGGTCAGAGTAAGAATATTTATTGGTTCGATTTTAAAGTTAATTTCTCTCAGTTACAAACCTCCTAGGACTAGCTATACGATATTTGATTGAAAACAAATTGAAAATAAGTTATTTTAAATCGACATGAATTCGGAAAAGACGTTATCCGAAACCAATCGTTTACTGTCAAGGAAACACAAACCGAAGATTAATTGTAAAAAAATAATCTGCTCGCACAGTCGTAAATATTTCAGAAAACAGAAAAATTAGCCTATTTTTACTGAAGAACTATCCATGGGCATTTTAAGCTGACCGACATTGGTCTTGCGAGACCTTAGAAACACACTGTTTTAACACTCACTTGACATCAACCAATCCGACACTTCTTCCTTGGTCCAATGACTTGAAACCTGTTTCTTTCAAAAGTTGTACCATTTATGCATTGGTCCGCGCCGACTGGAGTTTGGTCTGAAATTGGTTTTTTTCAACGTAGTTCTTTTGCTCCGGAAACGTTCGACAAAAAACCCTCTTTCTTGCTTGCCCTCTACTATACGCCCGCACGCGGAACCGATCATCGAATAAATTTATTTTTCAAATGCGTAGGTTTTTGCGTAGAATCTTACTATACGCGTATAACTATACGCCGCACCCTGCTGTAATTGATTTGCATTCTTCTCGTGTCAGCTTTTTTAATCGATTGTTTTTTTCTCGGAATTATTGTGAGGCGAATTCGATTCATTTTTTAATAATTTTCTATTTGTAAATCGGTAATATTTTAATTATTTTTCGTTTTTTTAAATTATAATTTTTGGTAAAACATTAATTAAAAATCTAGGTTACTATTTCGAAATCGATTTCACAACAATGAAGGCATTTTTTTCGTCAGCGCGTGAAGGCGTTTTTTTGATCAACAAAAAACGCCTTCAAAATCTTTGTTTACTGAAGACGTTTTTTTTCGTCCGCGATTCCCTGTCTACCTCGCGGACAAAAAAACGCATTTAACGAGAAAACTCTGGCTGTACAGTAACATACAAATTTTTATCGCACTTGATAGATACTAGAGGCTTGCCGAAATGCCGCATTGAATCAAGATGTACTTATTTTGAATAGATATCGCAAATCAAGTTACATTAAAAAAACAAGAGTCACCAGATGTTCTGTAGGAAGCGCTAAGATTCGCATTTAACATCTTGTGATATCGTGAGTGACAACTTCACTTTTATGTGTAAAATTATATCAAGTAAGATAGCGAATTGCACCTTATAATAAATAAAAACAAAGCTTTTGTTGAGAAATTAGGATTGCTTACCGATTAATACAGGTGGGGGCCCTATATCGCCGGACAAATATCGCCAAATTTGCCAATATCACCAAAAAACCTACGGAATTCCACGCTTTTAAACTAAAATACTTCCAGTGCCAAGATCGCCGAAACGCCCACGCAATTTGAGGTTTTTATTACAAATTACTCTGAGTGCGTCATGAATGACGTCCTTTTTCAAGATTGAACCTCCCAAATCTTTTTTTAACTTTTGCTTGATTGCGTTTGGTGAAGTACTCAATTCTACACATTTTGGCATTAACTTCATTTTAACCAATTGAAAACTCCTTGCAAAAATTGAAAGACTTTTCAAATTATGACGGCATTTCAAACGCGTTTTTTTCATTTTTGAAAGAAAAAGTTTATTTTTGTCCCGATATCGCGGAAAGTGCCAATATCGCCAAAAATGTCCAATATCGCTGACTTTTTTGACAAAACATATTTAGCGAAATTAACCTCGCCCCCTGTAACTTCGTTATCACACAATTAGTTTTTTGAAGACATCGGAAAAAGACAAATACAAGTCATTTATTTCATGAATTTGAATACAGTGACTAAGAGTTAAGTGTCTACAACAAACGGGAAAAATTAGATACTGTAAAATCTCGAAAATAGAATTCTTGATAATTTAAGTCATCAATCACAGCTTTAAACATAAATTAAGTGCACTAATGCACATTTGAGAGCTCTCTTATGACATGGACATCATATCGTTAAGAGTTTTGTCAAGTTTTTCAGAGATATTTCGGTAGTTCATCTTTTCTTGCATAAGACCTTCGAGGAGAGTATCAATTGTTGATTCAAGTTTATCGACAGATCTCTCTGCGAATTCGGCTCTAAAATAAGTTATTGGTATGAAAAAATAAAAATAAGTTAAAAAAGTTGAGTCATCACATCTTGTCTCACGGCTTTGTCCTTGCACGATAGTCCTTGCACGATGGATTTCGTTAAAGGTTTAGGTCAATAGTTAATTCACCTAAAAATGTAAAGGCGCTTGGTCTCAAATGATTTGGCAATACTGTGTTGAATAACTTCGTGCCCAATCAGCGCGTGAGATTTCTTGTAAGCCCAAAAATTTAATTGCTGGTAAATATGCGACATAAAAATCTCTTTAAAAATATACAGTATGTCACGTTTTTGCTTTCTTTTTTTAATTTGGATGAATCTGAATTCCACCGTTTTGATTGCTTTAACGACTAAAATTGATCGTTTTCATTGGCGGATAGCAAATTATCCAAATTGAAAAAAAAGGGAGAAAAACGTGACATGCTGTAGTAAAAAACTCTCAAAATAAAATTTGAAACGGATCGATTTTTAAGATAACCGTGATACAACTTGTGTCAGACAATTTAGTTAATCCGATGTTTATTTGAGGAGAAGATAGATTTCAAGATTTGGTCATTGAGGCCCTCTAGCGGTTGAACTTGACGACCAAGAGATTTTAGACCGAACTGATTTGCATTTTTTGACCAATTTAGTATTCTTCCAAAATTTTAAGGAAATTTATTCCTTAGCGCTTATTTCAAATGCTTGCAATTAGGTACTCACCGGGTATCAGCAGTCTTGAATTCCTCTTGAAGATGCGTAATTCTGTTTTCGAATTTTTCTTCTTCTTCAGCATTTTTAACAGTGACTGCTTCAGTTTCCTTGACCTTGGCTTCAACATCGCGAACTTGAGTTTCAATCTCTCTAGCTTTTGACTCAAACTCGTCAGCACGTTCCAAAATACGTTCAAGATCACCCTCGACAACCTTGAGTTTTCGGGAGGCATCTTCAAACTTTTGATTTGCTACTTTTGCGACTTCGTTAGCCTCAAGAAGCGAAATATCCATTTGTTCCAAAGATTCTTCAGCTGCTTGGGATCGACCTTCACCAATTTTACGAGCATCTTCATTTACCATACCAGTAGACTCGATACTTTTACATTTTTCAATGTTTTCTTGGAGTCTTTCCTAAAATAAAAAAACAAATAACTTTTACGAAATAAAAATATTTTTTCAAATTGAGCTGATTTTTATATCGATTTTTTCTGAAATTCTTTTGCTTTTTTGTACGTTGAAATTTTTTTATAATTTCTCGATTTTTTACTCTAATTTTTTTAAAGACAACTATCTTGATTTTTCAAATTAGAATTTGTTCATAATTAGGCTGATTTATAAGGATTTTCCAACTTTTTAGAGAATTTTTTATAAAATTTCTTGAATATTTTCTGTCGAAATTGTTCAATAATTTCTTTCTTTTTGAATATTTTTTAAATACTCAGCATGATTATTTTTGTCGAAATTTTTCATAATTAGCTCGATTTTTTCTTTAAATTATTTTAACAATCTCCCAAATTTTTTGTGACAAAATTTTTCAGTAATGTTTTTTTGTATCAAAATCTATAATTAGCCCAATTTTTGTATGGAGATTTTCCAATGCTCTTTTCAAATAAGCACGACGAGCTGACTTTACAAACCGTGCTGTTGAAAATATTAATCAAAAATATAAATACCGCGTGAGTTTCAAGTGGCGTCGAGACTTGGGGCGATTTTACAACATGCTCTTTGGCCCATAGTCTATGGGTCATAGACTATCGGTTTAAATTCTCGACAAATCACTTGTTGTCTTCACGCTACTTGAAACTTAAGCGCTGGATAAAAACATTTTATTTTTTTCATAATGCCACGATGCATTTCCTTTTATACATTTCATTTTACCTTGATACGGCCATTTTCTTCTTCCAAAAGAGCCAATCGTCGCTTGAGAGCACCAGCTTGTAATTCGGCATCTACAGCTTCCTTATCAGCAATTTCTAATTTCTCAGCGGTATCCTTAGTGGACGAGGTACAGATATCGAGCTGATCTTCAACCTTTGCAATTTTACGTTGAACATCATTTACTTCCTTTTCAAATTGATTGGCAGCTTTTTCAAATTCTTGGGATTCCTATAAAATGAAAGATTTTTATTATTATTGTTGTTTGTTCATAACTGTAAATTATATTTTTTGTTTAACTATATCTATTACGGTACTTGCTAGGGCTTTTATGCCACTTTTTTAGCCAAAATTTTTATGTAATTCGGCTTTTGAAACCTACTCATCCTATTGGGTTATCAGATAGCTCAAACTGAGCAAAAATATTTTGTGAATAATAAAATGAAAAAAAGTTGGTCCGAATCGGACCATTTTTTTGACTTCTTTCTGAGATTACTAAAATTGTTTAATTATCAGTTTTTGTTATAAAAAATTGGAAACAATGGTCTGATTCGGACCATTTTTTCTTAATTTATTTTTCTCTTAATATTTGTGCTAAGTTTGAGCTATCTAAGAACTCAAAGTGCAGTCACTTAGGGATTACAGGTACAGATATCGAGCGGATCTTCTTAACCGTTTGGCAATTTAACGTTGAACTATCACTTTACTTCACTTCTGCAACATTGTAGTATGCAGCTTTTTTCAAATTCCTTGGATTCCGTCCTAATACCAAAATGAGAAGATTTATTATATCGCTGTCTGCTTCCATTAAACTGTAACATATATTGTTGTCTTAGCACGAGTACTAATTAGCGTTACTGCTAGGTCGTTTATGCCTACTTTTAGCCAAAAGAAAGTTCGTGTATGTAATTGTCGGCTTTTGAAACCTTAGCTCAATGCCTCCCAGGTTGGCTTTATCAGCCCCAGCTCCAAACTCCTAGCAAAAATATTGTTGGAATACAGAAAATGCAAAGAAAAGTTGGATCCGTCAACGTACCATTTTGTGTTGACCTCTTCTCTAGATCTAACAACAGATATGGTCTTACATACACCGCGTTTGTTATAGAAAAGTCCGGAAATCACTGGTCTGAAGTCGGACATTTTTTCGTTCAACTTTCAGTTCTCTTCTTACAATATTGTTCGCTGGA
This sequence comes from Oikopleura vanhoeffeni, assembly GCA_004367855.1. Taxonomy (NCBI): domain Eukaryota; kingdom Metazoa; phylum Chordata; class Appendicularia; order Copelata; family Oikopleuridae; genus Oikopleura; species Oikopleura vanhoeffeni. The sequence continues at coordinate 185,593 of SCLH01000638.1, read as the reverse complement.
ATATGAGCTGATTACGAGAAACGGCAACCTCGGAATAATCGGTCAATAAGCGCCGAATTAATATACAGATAACTTAACGAAAAAGTGCATAAAAAGCGCCCAGCAAAACGCGTCGATAGATAATCTGAGATATAAGAATATAATAAAAAACGTCACAAGAAGAAATCTACGTAAAGTAGCACTAAGTATACTTTTTTGCCCGGATTTGAGAGATTTCCCTCAAAAGAAATATTTAGCTCCCGAGCGAATTCTACCTACCCGTCGCGGCCCGTAAAAAAGAATTTACTTCCAACTGAAACAGATCTGGGACCCACCAGACACTCCTAAGAAGCGTGTGGCAAAAGTGCCACATAAAGTATTTGTGATCTCCTAGGTTTCTAAAGTAATTTCCCACGAGATAAAAGACTCCGCGAAAAAATCTCAAAAAAATCAACCTTCCACCACTAGCATAGTATCGACTAATACCCAAAACAAGTTTGAGTAACTTTTTGATCCGGAATCACCTGCAAAATCTCCCCTCTCTCTAATAATTTTCGGCCTAACGAAACAATTCTGGCTAGAGCCATTTTTGCCCCTTTTTAGAAGTTTTAGGTAGGTCTTGAGCCGATAGGCCTCGGCTCTTTGATTCGCGAAGTAATTAATAATTCTATTTAGGGTGAGCTCACAGTGACTTAAATGCTGAAAATGAGAATGAGCAAATAAAGGTCCGTTGCTGCCCCGATGATCAAAATGATGCCGCGACAGATAATGAAATATCTATGTTATTTTTGGGGATATTGCGTTCAAAACATGAAAATACGTCAAATTTATTCGACTCAATGGACTGGTATGACCCCATTTCCAGAGAGTTTTGAAGCGAATATACACGCACATAATGTCCCCAAAACATTACAAAATCTAAAATTTTGTGTAATATTCCTATCTCGGAGGGACTGCTGCTCTGCCGTCGAGTTTCGCGCGNAAAATCTCTACTGTATTATCTCTGTTCAGAGTTTGGGCAAAATTTTTCAATTCTGAATCATTTTGGCCCATATCAAAATCCAATAATTCGTTCATTTTATTTTATTAATTTTAATGTGGATTATAATTAAGGTTTTTGCGCTCATTTTATAACGGACGCGCATTCTAGAAATTTTGACTTCTGAATCAGAGCACTCTGAATTATTTGTCATAAGCCCGTTTTTGACTCCAAAATAAAAGTTCGAAACTGACTAACACAAATTACGTAATAGAGAAATAAATAAGCCAATCAACGAAGAGAAAAGCCTTTGTTTCATTTTCGATCAACCCTCAAAAAAGTGAGTAAATGAAGGGCGCTCGCCATTGGTTGTTACCACGAACCAATAAAGTTTATTCGTATAAACAAGGATTCTTGTCGGGCTTGCCTCAATTTTCGCAAGAAAAAACATTACATACTGTAATTTCCCCAAAACATTACAAAATTAAATTTTTGTGTATATTCACCTTCTCGGAGGACTCTGCTCGGTCAGTTGCGGTATCTTTTTCTTTGACCATAGTGTCCATTTTATGTTTGATTGACTCCATTTTGAGATAGTTGGTTTAGTTTGTCTTTGTGAAAAAAACTCTAAAAGTATTTTTAAGAATTTTTGAGACTCAGGATGAAATTTGTCACTTTTTCAAAATATACCTTTCGCAAGTTAGATACATAATTGTTAAAATCATTTGAGGTTGGCAGTAAATGGCCAAGAATCTAATTTTCATTTTATTTAAAAAAAGCTGATAATCTTGGTTGTACCAATTCGACACGTTTATGGTGTTCTTAAGGAGGTGGTGGTTGCTCAATAACGCCATAAAAAACAGCGCCATCGAGTGCCTATTGCAAAACAAATTTGGTGCCATCGTTTTCAGGGCTAAAAACTTCGCTAATACATAATATCTCATTTAGATCCGACCTTTTTATCGGCTGATTTTTTGCTCAAATCATTCTAATACCTTGAAAACTCATGTACGAAATACATTTTCAAGAAATAATTACATTATTTTTATAAGCTCGTTTCTGATTGAACGAGGCATCCGTGACCTTCGATATTTTTTGGGATGCAAGATTTTTGTTCAGATTTATCTAAGCAAAATAGAATTTGGTCTAACGATTTGTATGACAATTGGTCATTAAAAACTCTAATTTAAAATTTTTAGCTTCGCCCACCCCTTAGGTTTTGTTCTCAAAAATGAAAAATAAATTTACTAAATTATTACCTGAATCAATTTAATCGATTGAACGGAAACTAGCCCTGGCCAAGAATGATAAAGAACAAAGTGTGAAATGACTACTCCCGGCAGTGGCGATCACCAATGGGATTTATGATGGACTTAGTTCCTATTTTGAGCCAAGCAATATTTTATTTCGGCCTATAAACACGGAGTTTTCAGATCGTAAAAAAAAGTTCAAAAAGAGCAAGTTGACAATGGTCTGGTTTCGGCAAATTTGTCAAAATGATGCATCATTGAACGAGCATTTTGAGGTGTTGGGAAAACGATAAAATTTTAGAAGAGGGGGCTAAGACACATTTACAGCATGTATTATTTTTAGACCTTTTCTATTTTTTTGCAAACTAATTTCATGCCAATCAAATTTTTTGAATCATCTTATGATTCATCTATCGTGTGAGTTTTAATTGAACTTTATCGGATAGTATATTTAAAAAACCTGATCGGATCGAACTTGATCGGAGGTTAACTAAAACCTGATCGGATCGAAAAAAAGTCGGTCCGATCCGATCAAGGTCTGCCGATCCCTGGTCGGATCAAATCGAAAATTTCAAAAACCTGATCGGATCCAACTTAATCGGATCGGAGGTTAACAAAAACCTGATTGGATCAGATCGAAAAAAAAGTCGGTCCGATCCGATCAAGGTCTGCCGATCCCTGGTTTGTAGGGTCAACAAATCGAATATATGACTTTTTTAGACGCCTATGACTTTAAATTGACCTATGAATCATAGGCTATGATAGAAACAATTCAGTAACATATAGCGGAAGCTAAGAACCTCGACCGTTAAAACACTCACATGTGAAATTGTAATCTACCATAACCAACCTAAACCAAACTACTGTTTTCTTATTATAACTGATATGGCGTGTTTGTTAAATGACAATAAAAAAATAAGTTGGAGACCCTACAAGTTGTAGGCTACGACCTTCTTAAGGGGGTACTGGTCGCTAGAATTGACTTTTCCGGATGAGAAATCAGCCTAACCGAGAAACTATGAGACAATTAAGATTAGTCATATTGTAGATCTACCCTTAATCTTGTCAAAACCATTGGTCAATGACTTTTTGTTCCGATACACTCTGAGATACCTTACCAGTACAAGGTGTCCCTCGACCAAATTTCAAAATCTATCTCCTCCCAGGGTTTATTTAGAAAGCAGCTCAAATTATAACATATCCCGTACGACTTNAATATATCGGACCAAAATTTCGATATCATGTAAGCAAATTTTTTGTTCAGTTAATCATCAGCTTTCACTTGATGGTATTTTTAACTAAATCTGATCACGTTAACTTTTCTAGAAATCTTAAAAATCAACTTCCGGTTTCACCAAATCGCAATTTTCTAGAATTTAGTGCAAAGATCCATAAAACAAAAATATAGAAAAGTAAGAAGATAAATTACTCCAACTCATATCAAATTTAAAAGAAATTGTGTGGAATGGTTTTTGAGAAAATCAAGCTCCAAATTTAAAAATCTCAAAAAAATACGTTTTTTTCTGATTCTAGAAAATGTCCGATCGAAATTTTTCAAAAAAAATCGGGGTGTCATAAATGGAGTACAGACTGTTATTCTGACAAAAATTCATAAAATTTCAATCAGCCGTTATTAAGAAAAAAGACATTTAAGATAAAATCAGTGTTCTAGATCTCTACTCCCACTTCGTGCTGTGGTGCTTATAAAATAAAAATTCACCTTCAGTTAATAGCAGAGAGTCATATCTTCAAATTCGCCTCTTCAAAATATTTATAACTTGTTTTGTTTAATTCTGAGACCCGATTCAAAATTCAAGAAACCGTTGAGTACCCCCTTTAAAACCGTTTTTGACATTGTCGTCAAAAATCTATCTTTCCCTAGGTTGTATTCTGAAATCTAATCATATTCCAGCAACGCTAGCACAGAACGAATCAAAACTTCTTAGAGAGCGTTTTTTCAAATTTCGACCCCAAACTCACAATATAAATATTTGAAAGTCACGTGAAAAACTTCAGAAAAAAAAGCCACGATAACACTGATCAGAAAATTTGCTTCCGTCAAAGTGAAAATTTGAAGTTCTATTGGTTTAATTAAGTAAACGTTATTTTTGCACGTCATTTTGAAAAAAATACTTAGAAAAAATCGAATAAAGCGAAAGTTTCGAAATTTTTTCTGTTAATTTGGTCGGTAGTACACTTTTTATCACCCTAAATGCATTTGAAGCATTTTCAAAGCCCAAAAACTTTATAAAACTAGCGAACACTACTTGTTGACGGTGAAAAATCTACTACTAATCAAATCATCCATAAAAATTACGAAATTTCCCCGTTTTTGGGTGTAAAAATAATATTTATCAATTTGACCACAAAAATGTCAAAATGATGTTAGCCAATTTTCTCTTGAATGTTCCACTTGCTTTGTCTTGAGCCGACGGTCGAAAATTCAGCCGATACGCAGGTCGGGTCACGTTTTTTGCTGGAAAAGTAGTCGTTCCGCAGAAATTTTTTGACCTGACCAAAAATGTAACTGAGTCAACGCTCGACCCGGGAAATTTCCAAAAAAAATCGACCCGACTTGATTAAATTTTCAAAAAATCCGTTCCCTAGATTCAGTGCATATTTTTTTAAATACAAATCTAAGTTACAAAAACGCTCCTGCATAGTTTGGCATCTTATGTGAAAATTGAGGCGAATTAAAGAATACATATAAATAATAATAATAACGTTGAAATTTGTTAATTAATTTTTATAATATAAATAATGTATAACCTCGGAGAATATTTGAAAACTCCTTTTACTTTTTTAAGGATTTTATTCTAGAATCTTCTTTATAATGACGTTGCTATTTAGTTTGAAAGAATGGTCGACCAATCATGATCGCAACGATACATTTACTTTTGGAACTGGAGACTGGAATAAGGTTTTCATCAAATTTGATAGTACCGACCAAGTTTCATTTTCGCACTTTTCTATTCATCATCAAGGTCGTATCATAGATTTGAACCAAGAAGAAGGTTGTGAAACTATATGGTTTGATAACTATGATGAAAACCATGTCGCAATGAATGAAGATGTGAAAGAGACGTGTTATATCAAAACGCAAAACAATCCCAGAACATACAAAACATCGGACTACAACGGAATTTGTCCTGATCAATTTGAACAAGTAACACGAGACAAAAAAAGCCCTTGCTATTATCTTGAAGAAGAAACAATGGATTTTGCAACTGCAATGGATAATTGTAAAGCAAAAGGAAGGTTTACCATTTTATCCATAATTTTTTTCGTCGAAAAATACCTGCGATAAGAATCTTCACTGAGGCCTTTATTGATATTTTCAAGTGAACTGTTGAGAAAAATAATTTCAGTAGGCGTTCCGAAAAGCACTCAGAAGCCTACCGCTCATTCTCATCTATAAAAAAATTAAAGGCGGAAATTATCTTTTATTTGAATTCAAATTTCTGGAATATTTTTTANAACCAAGAAGAAGGTTGTGAAACTATATGGTTTGATAACTATGATGAAAACCATGTCGCAATGAATGAAGATGTGAAAAAGACGTGTTATATCAAAACACAAAATAATCCCAGAACATACAAAACATCGGACTACAACGGAATTTGTCCTGATCAATTTGAACAAGTAACACGAGACAAAAAAAGCCCTTGCTATTATCTTGAAGAAGAAAAAATGGATTTTACAACTGCTATGGATAATTGTAAAGCGAAAGGAAGGTATACCATTTCATTCATAATTTTTTTCGTTGAAAAAGACCTGCGTGAAGAATCTTTACTGAGGCCTTTATTGATATTTTCAAGTGAACTGTTGAGAAAAATAATTTCAGTAGGCGTTCCGAAAAGCACTCAGAAGCCTACCGCTCATTCTCATCTATAAAAAAATTAAAGACGGAAATTATCTATTATTTGAATTCAAATTTCTGGAATATTTTTTACTGATTTCAAAATTTTGTAATTTTTCATTAAATATGAGAAAATTATGCAAGTGTACTTTAAACAAATAAGCAAACTTTACTGTGACTTTTTGGGACTAAATGAGGTATCAAAAATCAAAGGATTCCATACTTTTATTTTTCATTGTTTTGTTGCGAACGCTTTCGAAAATCTATTAAATAGATTCTATTCATTCCTTTTCAAGCATTTTTCATTGTGATGAATACTGGAAACTTCAGAGCAACAAATTTTTTTTATTGCTGATCCGATTTAATCTTCTTAATCCAGTATTAATCAGGGTTTATACTGAATAAGTACACTACTTAGTATTACTTATAAACATTTATTGTTTCCAATCCGATATTCATTAGGAACTTAAATATTCAAAAAGAAATTAATTTTTAATTTAATTATTATCAAAATTGATTTTTTTTTTATTTTGGAAATATATTATAGTTTAACAAATGTCCAAAATTATAACAGTGCTGTTTTATTTAATTCGATAATAATTTTGTTGTCAAAATTTATCATAGTTTTATTCATTTTTGAAATCATTTTTATCACGATTTATTATCAAAACTAAAACTTTTTTTTATTTATAAAATGAATATCATTTTCACTGATTTCAAAACTAACAGTACAATTATCAAATTAAACATAAATAATACTTATTGAATGATATAAAGTAAATTTTTAAAAGACAGTTAATTTTGAAGATAAATAAAAGTCTACAATTAATTTCAAAAACTAATAAAATGACGCTTCATTTTGAATATAAATTACAATACAGTATTAACAATACTATTAAATTCTTATCATTTGAAAAAGTAACTTTGAAATAAATAAAATAGCAATTCATTTTGAATATAAATAAAAGTCTGATTGATTTCAAAAAAAATTATTGAAAATATTATGTTTCCTATTATACTATCCCCGATATGTAAATTCCGACTCCTCATCGTGACGTGCCAGTTTTAACGAACGCGATAGGGATATCAAAACATTTTCCCTTTTTTCAAGGGGACATCATTCTTCCTATCATTTCAACTTTATTTTTAAGTGTTTGAAAATCTTTTAATTTATCCAAATTTGAAATATACTTCTCAAACAAAATTAAAGTTACAAATTTCTAGCCCCAAAGTTTGTCACCTGTCTCGGTGGGAATTGATTGAGTTATTTTCATTTTTTCTTACACAAATATTTTCGCTGAATAGCGTAGGAAACTTTCTTTATCAAAAATACCCAAAAATCAGATAAAAAATGACCATCTGTGAAAAAGGCTACAAGACGACGGAGCCCTTTGTCAGTCATATCAAACAGAGCATATTTTGCAGGTTGTCACCTGTATTTAATTTTTCAGTGAAAGTGGGAACTAATATTCAAGAAGAAATCTCGCGAAATAATTTACCTATGTAATCTCGAGATATAACCGCGCGCGAAACTTAATTTTCAATATGAGTAAATTTTTATTCGATAGAAAATTTAATCAATTACACTTAATTAATAAATAAAAGTCATACAGATGAAATTTTTGTCAAATATCGGCATGATTTGAAGAATGTTTGACAAAGTGTCTGCCACTCTAAAACACATGTTTTAGAAAATATGATATCCGCAAAGTAAGATACTCGATTAAATTAAATATTGTCGAAAATAATAGCCCGCAAAATTTGATTACATCTGCTTTATTTCGCGAGCTCTTTGCTGACATTTTTATGTGTCAAAAGTTTCGAGACGTAGTCAAATAGTAGTTTTTGAGGCGGGCGGGAACGGTTGGGTTGATCCGGGGGCTACGCATTCTAAGAAAAGTGTGATCATAGGATATGTAGGTATTTATGAAGGAACTTTGTAGGAAAGCAGTGATAAAATAAAAATGTTAGGTTAAAATTAAATAAATAAGGCTTTCTATCGAAAATCCGAAAATTAAAATCATAAATTTGGCGTATGACGCGACATGACGCAAGTTATTTACTAGTATAAAAAAAGTTAACAAAAATGTTAAAACAAATTCTAAAATTGTGCGTTTTTATTTATGATGAAACAATTTCCAAAGTATGAATATTTTTATTATTTTTCTTCGCACAGCCAGGCTATTTGGTATTAAAATAATATAGAGGGGGAGTGTAGATATAGGGCACTCGTCTTAAACTGGGAGCCTATGTCGCGGGAGTTTTTTGCCATAAAATTTTGGCAATATTTTGGGCACCCCTCCTGTACTGGGGGCCTATATCGCGGGACTTTTTGCAACTTTTATAGCAGAGAATAAGGAAATCGATAAAAATAGTAAACCTCTTCAAAAGGTGGTGCTTTGGCCACATTTCGATCTGAAGACATCATGAATGGAGTAATTAGCCGATTTGATCCAGTAAATGTATTTTTTGGATTAACCGATGAAAGATTTGAGGAATCTTGGCTATTAATTGACGATACTGAACCCGTTTATACAAACTGGGCGACGAACTATCCACTTAAACGGGAATCTTACAATTGTGCTGCCTTAGTAAATAATGGTGAATGGGCTGATTATAATTGTGCAACAAAATATATGTCAATGTGTGAAAACGTTGCAGCCGAAACTTATTTTATATGTCCAGGTAGGGTTTTACAGCAAATGGTCGACCGTGGAATATTAAGACTGTCATATATCTGAGTCTAGTGAATGAAGAGTGATTTTATTTCTTCATTCCAAATTTTAAAACTCAATATTTTGACACCAAAAATAATTTTTCAATTTTAAAAATTCGAGTTTCCGTAGATGGGCAAATAAAGTGCAGAAAACCTCATTTCGCTGGTTATTCTGTTCTACGCCAATATCGTCAAATTATAGGTCAAAAATAAAATTATCCGCGTTTAAATCGCAAGGTTCGAATGAACACGTATTCATCAATAATAATAACAATTATTTTATATTTCGATTAGATCGATTTTTCGAGCTATGAGAGACCTTGTTTTTTCGTAAATTTACAGGTTAAGTTATATTTTTGTCTCCTATATTTTGCTGGACGCAATTCGTCTATAAACATTGTTGATAAGGGAAGCCTTTGTCAATTTTTTCTCCGATCTCACCGATGGACTGAAACGAGAAGTTACGTGTCAAAAGCTTCCCTCATCCACAATATTTATAGACGAATTGAGTTCAGCGAAATATAGGAGAAAGAAATATAACTCAACTTGTACAAAAATATGTCTTATTCTCACAAAAAATTACAAAATTTTCTTTCTTTATAAATATTAAAAAATTCAAATGGCCAATTTGCTTTGAAACCTCGTGTCCAGGTCAAAAGAAAAATTGTTATGGATGGGGCGATCCACATTACCAATCTTTTGATGGTATGGTTTTCAATTACCAGGGAGCATGTCAAAATTTAATGGCTGGTTTGAGAGATAGCGTTAAAAATGATAAATCAAGTAATTTGCCTTGGTTTACTGTTGAATCCCAGCAGCGACGAGTCTTCTCGAGAACGCATGGTAAAGAATCCACAGGGCCATCTTTGATTGAACATGTTCATGTGAACTTCATGGGTAAAAACGACGGAATTCAATATTATGTATATTTATACTTTGCAGAATACAGTTCATACAGTCCTTCTGAAATTATAGCAGAAGTTTCATATAGTGGAGATACAATGGTGGCAACCGAAATGAAAAATGAAAACTTTCACCTTATCAGTTATGGCAAAGGCCACGTAGAACTTTTAACTTGGTTTGGTTTAGAGATTATTTTTAGAACAGGCCTCTGGTCTCTACATATTAATGTACCACATTGTTATGGTGCACAAAAGGGTGAAACAGGAAATCTGGAAGGTTTGTGCGGTAATTACAATTACGACTCCCTAGATGACTATATAGGTAGAGTGTCCGCGATAAAAATTAATTTTTTTAAAATTTCTCGGAACTACTCTCAGAGTTAAGACAAAAAAATGGATAAAACTTTTTTCTTGAAAACAAAGCGGCCTTAAACTAAATTTATGGTTAATAATCTTTTGAGCCCTAAACCGTATTAGCGCTGACCCCAATTTTTTTCAAATTTAAGATAAGAAAATGTAACTATTATCAAAGACCAAGTTGTCAAAAAAAATTTCTTTTGCCAATGTTCGAGCTTTTTTTAAACTCATTTCAAATTTTTTAAATACAACGAAATAAATGGTTTGTGAATTAAAAAAATAGGTCATTGTAATTTTTTAACCGCGGACACCCTGTATGAAGGACGTGATGGTGTTACGTATACTGATGAATTTGCTTGGGGTACAACTTTTGTGACAAAACAAATTGGACGCGATTGTCCAATCGACGAACCGCCAAAAGAGGTTGAGTCCCTTACTTGCACCGACCAAACTATCATCGATCAATGCGAACCAATCAAATCTGATATATTCAAATCATGCGACAATCAGTCAGAAATTAATAGAAACAATATTTTTGATGATTGTGTATTTGACATTTGTCACGGAGCTGCCGATACATGTACAGCACTCGGCGAAGTAGCTCAAGCATGTTTCAACCAGCTTGGTGATACCATAACGAAAGATGACGATATGTGTACCTGGGCTGACAAATACAACTGTGCACCAGTTTGTCAAGCAAATAGTAGTTATAGTTCGTGTGCTAAAACTTGTGAAATAAAAACTTGCGGTAACCGAAATCCAGTGTGTGATGCATCAAGTAAAATGATTTCAATGTGCGTTTGTGATGAAGGTTTTTTCATGAAAGATGGAAATTGCGTTCAAGCATCAGATTGTGGTTGTCAACTTGAAAACGGAATGACTGTGAGTGAAGGATATGTATATAACGAAGAGTGCAAAAAGACTTGCACTTGTAAAGATGGCGAAGTCACATGTGTTGATGATACTGAATCTTGCAAAGATGAATGTGCATTGGGAACTGATAATTGCGATGTGAATGCAGACTGTGAAGATAGACGAAATGGCTTTAAATGCATTTGCAAATCAGGATTCACAGGAAATGGAGTGAAGTGCGAGTCAAACAAAACCGAAGGTAATTATCCTTTTTAATTGAAAATCAGATATTCAAAGTGCAGTAAATTATAAAATTTGAACGTCTTAGAGTATTAAACGAAAAGACTCTGATGTCAGTTTGTTTCTCAGCTGATATTTTTTTGAACTTTTGAAGAAAGTTTTCAGACATTGTGAGAAACCCACGAAATATCAATGTAACTCACAATGATGATCCGTCTTATTTGAATCAAACTAAACATCATTTTAAAAAAAAAATCAATCCAAAACAGCGGAATACTCTCTAATAAATTCAACATTTTTTGTAAATATGGAAAATCGAGCTTTAATTGAGATAAAATCAGTTTGGTCGGTTAAATCCTGATACCCAATAAATAAGCATAATTTTAAATCGCACACAGTTTTCTCAAATAAAAAACCTTCCATCCTTTTTATTCCTCAACCTTGCTCATCGAATACCTTATCAAATTATCGACATAACATTGACATTTTAAGACGGACCAGTCTGCAAAGTACCAGGTGCGGATCAACGATGTTACGGATGGGGAGATCCTCACTATGGAACATTCGATGGTCAGACATTTGATTTCCAGGGAACTTGCAGATACTTGCTATCCGGAGTCTCTCAAAACGCAACTCAAAGAGCTGATGCTCCTTGGTACTCCGTCCAAGTTCAACACCGACGTGCTTGGAGTACTCAAGTGGCAATGACAGAGCATGTTTGGTTCGAATTTTTTGGCCAAGATGGCACCATGTATTCTATTTACATGCATATTGCAGATCCACCAACTAGCGCTGGAGTNGGACCTCAGAGTACAAATCCTAAATATTTGAATGATACAAACAACGCAAGATATTAGCACCCAATCAAAACCCTTGATTGCGGAATAGGCCGATTTCATTGGTCAGGTTGAGAAACGATCAACCAATCAAATGCTCAGATTTTGCATTTTTCAAATATTTATGATTTGTACTCTGAGGTCCAGTAATCCATATATAAGATATCGAGAAATGTTTTTTGGATTCCACTGCCTACTGAAAAAGCTCAATGGAGTTTTTTTTTGATCTACCGGTTCACTAGTATAGGCATTTTTACTACTGTATAAAATTTGAGGAAAAAATTGAAACTTGTTTTTTTTTCAGAAATTTATCAAAAATATAGTTCAAGCAGTTTATGTTAGATAAATTATGTATAGACAGTCGTGATATCAGAATGAAAAAAAATTGGAAAAATTAAGTTTCCGGAAGATTTCAAGAAAAAAAAATTGGGCGCACCGAGATTCGAACCAACCAAAAAAAACATCTCGGTTTATATCCAATGAACCAGATGTCAAATCGAATTAATAAAATTTCTCCATTGAGCTTTTTTGAATGGCAGTTGAATACAAAAATCGTTTCTCGATATCATTTATGGTTTTCCCGTAATCGTGCACATTTTAGTATCACAAAATGCTTAGAAGTAAAGACTTTACAAAACTCATTTGAAACCTTTCGAAAATGTTTAAGTTTGAGAAATTGAATTTTGAAATATTTCGGCATTTGGGTCCGAAAAGCATCAACCCAATTTTGTGTTAATTGGAAATTATAATTGGGTAAATACAGTGTTAAAACAGTCTTTGGTAGATAACAATATATCTAAAATTTATAAGAATCCTTTGAAATTGGACCCTATGGCACAGGGTTTTGAGAATTTTATCAGATTTTGAGATGAAAGGAAGTCATAGAATTTTCTTATTTGTATACTTCATCCAATAAGAAAATCTCTAGACCTCTACTTTTGCGTTCGTGTTTGAACTCATTTTCGAAACTCGTATTGATCAAAGTTATGATAACTGGTGCTTTTATTTGTTAAAGGTGGGTCGAACGCGAAAGTAGAAGTCTAAGGTGAATCTTAAAAATAATGGTGATCGCTATAGCGTGTGTTCGAATCCCACTAGTGTTGTTTCGGTGATTACGCGCCAATAAGGCTGCGTTTTTGTTATTTGGCAACTTTACTTCGAAAAATCTTTCTAAGTGGACAAAATTGGGTCGCCAATTTTATCCTGTTAGACAGATTTGTACTAGGGTAACTGGACCAGTTAAACTGGTACAAAAATTTAAAATTATTAAAAGATAAAACTCCCTTCTAAAAACAATTTAATGCGATTTCAGATAAATCATCTCTACATACTAGTATATTAATAGTATATTATGTGACATAATGCTCTGATGGTCTGATATTTTGACTCAAAATGTTTGTGTCTTCACGAAAAAGGCTTAACGAAAATCAAATAATTTCCCGAAAAAACGTTTAACAACTTTCAACCTTCTTTCTTGATATTCGTTATTTTAATTTTGAAAATTAGATAGTGAAAAAATTCTAGAATTCACATTTTTGAAAGGTTCATGAAATATAAGAACAAGCATTATTTGGATAAACTTTAACTCATTACGGCCACAATAACGTAAACTTTGAAAACACCATAACTTATTTTTTCAAGTTTTCAGCGCTTATAAAATTTTAAATGCCAAATTTGACCAGAATTGTACACAAAATTGATAGAAGGTCATTCGAGAAGATCCAAGGACATGCAAATTGTTTCATTTCTAAAAGTCTAATTTATTTAATTCTCATTTTTATTTTCTAACGTTTCGCTTTTATTGTTGTATTATAGCATTATCAAAGATTTGGAGATTTTCAAGTTGAAAATTTTAATACTAACTTATACAGTATCTAGAAATTCGTAAATTATGAGATTATTTTTCTTTAAAAAATGTATTTATTTATTTTTGAACGCCAGAACAGCGCTACCGAGTGATGGCACCAACACGTTTTTGCACCAAAATTATCAACGCGAAAAACTACGTAACTACCAAATTTTCCAGGTTGCTACGACCTTGTTCGTACCTCATTTTTTGCTCGGCGGCCTAACCATAAGTGAATAATTTTGAAAATTTTGAGGAAAATTTATAAAAATCTCAATATTTTCGGGTACCAATACCTTCAATCTATTGCACGGACCAATTTTCACAAATATTATAAATTATTATTTATTCTTTTTAAAGATTTGCAAGAGTTTGAAAATCAAGTTTGAACTTTTTTCAAACTCTAAAAAATTCGCAGAAGTTCATAAAATTGTACAAGGAAATCAGTTTATTTTCCATCATGAAAAATTATTCACAATTAATTCTGTCTTTCATTTTTCTTTCAATTTTTTGAAGTGATCTGGTGATCTTGGTATGAAATCTATTTTCTTTACCATTACAATTCGTATTATAAATCGAGGACCATTTGATTAAATTTCGCGTTAATTGTTTTGAAGCTCTACAAGGATCATCTTCGCTATATCTGAAAAAAAAATTTAAATGTAAGGAAATTTTTTTTTGACTAGGCTGATTGTAACAATGTCTCAGAGACACAAGACCAAATGGCATGAGATTTGCAAAAATAGCGCGCTTCGAATGCTAGACGAAAAAATTCATTTTTGAATTTTAAATTTTTGTTCAGGTTTTTAGGTATTTTGCGAGGAGAAATTGTTCAAATATTTATATGTTAAATAAAAAATTTGAAAACTTCAAAAAACAGTATGATAAGTTGATTTTAGGACTAGAAATTCTTTTTGACACAGTGTTTCTGAGCAAAAATTAGGTTTCGTGTACGGACTCACACTGAAAAGTTATGTTTGCCTATTTTATGTTGTCAGAGGGGGGTAACCGTTTTATGGTCGGACAAAGAAGTTGGTCCGAAATTCGGACTCCGAATCCAAGGATTTCAATGCTGTTTAAAAAATAATTCTGCCGTGTCAGATTAAAAGGTATTCACTTTTAAATAAATGACATTTCCAGACCTTTTTTAGCGCAATTATATTAATTTGAAATTTAAAATTTTCTATAAAATCACTTTTGACCGAGAACGTTATACTTTTTTCAAAGGAACTCATTTACTTTGATTCTAGGTGGCGCTCGCGAGCGCTAAGACTAAATTCATCGTTCAAATACGCGTCATCGCGTCAAATACGAAAAAAATAATTATTAATAATAATATTAATAATTATTTATTATTCAAGTTTTTAAAATATTATCTTAGAAAAT
>SCLH01000638.1:149743-162306 GCA_004367855.1 Oikopleura vanhoeffeni | reverse complement strand
CAAAAGTGCATCCATCGTCTAATTTTTCTTCATAATTTTTCTCCATTCCATTTATTCTTTTTGAAATATAATTATTCAACTTATTTGACCATCCCTTAAATTGGCTGAAATAATTAGCCATCACATCTTTTAATTTTGATTCCAGTTGGAAAAGTCTTCTCTTAGGGTCACCTTTGGACGGTTTTTTGTCATCCTCAACTAACAGAGCAGTTATTTCAGGAACTTGAGTGTTATCAAAATCAGTTCCATCGTAGTTTTCGATCGATTCTGTGATTTCTTGAGTAGCATCACTTTCAACCAGGTTTTTGAGGTCTTCAGCGTCAATTTCTTCACCTTCAAGAACCTAGAAAATAAAATTAACAAAAATGCGTTTTGGTTAAAGTTTTCGACTTTATTATGAATGATAATAATCATTAAAAAACAATTTTTGATAAACCTTAAAAATAAAAAATAAATTAAAAAATTAACAATGCATTCTGAAAAACGTTGTTTAGAATAAAATTATACATTTTTTCATAATTTTAAAAATACACATATTTCACCCAGATTTAACGAACAGAAATTTAGAATGTTATCTTCATTAAAAACAATAACGTCATAATAAAGCGACTATACTGATCTTGGAACCATGGCCCTTCGTTTCTTTAAACCTACCGGTACGAAAAAAACATAACCCACACAAGACAATGAATATTTGATTGGTTGTATAAAGAATATAAAAATTTAACCTTTAGAGTTGAAAACACGAGATACCAAAAATTGAAATTGGACGTTTTTGTCCAACATTAAAGAATTGTATTCACAAGAAACTTAAACTAACCTAGACGTTTGAATTTATTGGGACGATTTAAAATAACACAGTCGTTTTAAAAATTTAGCATTTTTAAAAGTTGTGAACCCAGTGAACGTTTTTTTAGTTTTGTGTATTAGAATAAAGTTCGAAACAGTTAACTGACTTACACAGAAATTATATTAAAATTATTGTTTCTGTGAAAAAACATTTTTTTGCGCATTTTTATAATCTGGTCTGCTTGTTTGAAGCTGACTTGATTTTGGTTCTGATAGATCTAGCTAGCCAAATTGTAAAAAAACGCAAAAATCCTCGGGCTTTCAACAGTCCGTATAAAATTCATTTTTAATATTATTTATATTTCGATAAATTTTCATCAATTAACAATAATTTTGAATTTTTACCTCTTTTACTAAAGTATTTTCGAACTCCGCGATAGCCATACCATCTTCAGATCTCGAAAATCTGCCACTAAACCTTATAACGGTCGTAAGAGACATTCCAAAACGACCTCCAGTTCCTTGAATGTTCAAATTAAGACTCAAGCTAAAAGATGCCTGTTTATAAGCATCACTATTAATATCAAGTAAAGCGTTAGAAAATCCAAAATTTGTAGTGACAACTATAATAACAGTAATGCTAATAGTGGTAACAACTACGGGAGCATCAGTTGGGGCAAGAGAAGTCGTGGTAGTTGTTGTGGTCGTGGTAGTTGTGGTAGTTGTGGTAGTTGTGGTAGTTGTGGTAGTTGTGGTAGTTGTGGTAGTTGTGGTAGTTGTGGTGGTTGTGGTAGTTGTGGTGGTTGTGGTGGTTGTGGTAGTTGTTGTTGTTGTGGTGGTCGTGGTAGTTGTTGTGGTTGTTGTTGTGGTAGTTGTTGTGGTCGTGGTAGTTGTGGTGGTCGTGGTAGTTGTTGTAGTAGTTGTTGTGGTCGTGGTAGTTGTTGTGGTTGTCGTGGTGGTTGTTGTTGTGGTAGTTGTTGTGGTTGTTGTTGTGGTTGTTGTTGTGGTAGTTGTAGTGGTTGTACATTGTGCAGGTTCTTGAGAGTTTAATGCACAATCGTAGAGCCCTCCCTCACATGTGCAGGTTGTGCCTTGGGAACAATCAATTACACTTACACCATTTTCAATTGTAGCACCTTCTGGTGTCTGACAGCCACATTCTTTTTCTTCAATACATGTTCCGTTGTCTAAGACGTATCCTTCGATACAGACACACATGGAAACAGTGTTTGATGTCTGGCAGACAAAATCCGAGCCGATTGAGCTACATGTTTTTACATCTGCACATTGGTCCACACACCCCCTATGTAATGAAATATTATTTTGTTTGATTTAAAAATTCCTTAATTTTTAACTTGGCTCTCTAGTGCCACGCTTGGTCAATATTTAATTTAAATGTTTATGGTCGTTTTTGTATTTTCTGATATCGAAAAACATTTTTTTTTAAATTAACAAATTTTATAACTTTGCTTTCTAGCAGCATTCGTAGTCTTTTTACCAAAATTTTTACGTTTCGTTCATCTGATTAAAATATGCCTTCAAGACAAAAATTTTTATCGATGGAATTGTATTCAAAATTTTAAGTGTTGGTTTAGGGTGTTAAAGTTTTTCGGCATTAAAATTTTTCGATATTTCATTTTTTACATAATTTTTCAGATATCATGAGAATAAAATCCAGGCTTCCGATAAGTTAAAAATTACCTGTATTCCATATTTTCACCACATTCTGGTGCACATCCTGTAGTTTCTGCCCAGTTGCATAATTCTTCGGAAATAACACCCAATGAACTCAAAATGTCAAAACAAGTCGAAACATATTGGCCGTAAATCGAGCATGTTAGGGTGTCCATAAGGCACAAATCAAACATGCATTCTTTCTGGTTTGATTCTGCAGGGAAAAAACTGTGACATTGAGCAAAAACACCGGTTGAGTCGGTTAAGACGTTACAAGTGTCTACTACAAACTCGTCGTTAGAACAATCTGGTGTTTCGTCGTCACCCATCACACAATCTGGTCCAGAATTTGCAGTTTTCCAAGAGTGAGCCCATTCGGTTACATTTGAATTTCCGTTGAAATCGTTCGAGGCATCACCGTCGAAATCACCGCATAATCCTTCAACATTATTAGCATAACATTTTGGGATTCGAATTTCAAGACCCCAAGATCTAGCTTTATTAGAGGTATAATAATTTTCAAAAAATTTCAAGGAAATGTTTTATTAAGTTTAATAAAAAGTTTCGAAATAATCTTTTTTAAATAAACGAGACTGACCAAAAAGTCAAGCATGTTGTAAAGCGTGGTTAAACACGGTTGAAATTGTCAATATCGAAAAATTTCAATTAAACACAGATATTTTCGGGTAATCGGAAAAATGCGATTTTCAAGTCAAATTCGAAAATGTAAGAATTTTCGATCAGAAAAGCATTCTTAAAATTTTGATACTATAGTATTATAAGAAAAAATTATATTTCATAGGTCTTAAAATTTTCTATTTTTTTCTAAATTTTCATTATTTAGGTTTCATTGTATATTCATATGCAAGTTGCATAATGCAACCCAACATGCATCAAAATCTCACGCCTACGCATCAATCTAGTTAGAATTTTTGCCAATAAATTTTTTTGCGTTTGTTAAAAAAAAATTTTATCCTCAATTTTTCATTCAATCTTAGTTAATTTTAAAGCAATGTTTTTTTTATAATTATTTAGCCACTTTCCTGTATATTTTAGTTCAAGCCCAAACCAAGTTGTAAAAGTGACAAAACTCCCAAAATTTTGTAAATCGAAATCATCATTTTTCATAGTGTTCGTATCAAATTGTTTATTTGCAAGATTATCAGTTACTTTGCTTCCTAATCGAGTTGGATGACCGCCACCTTGTGGTGGATCGGCGACGAATAAATGAATAGTGTATTTTGCAATGGTGTCTGAAGTCATATTTTGAAACTGAGCTGGAGTGAAAACCTCGATCCAAACTTTTTCGGTCATGGCAACTTCAGCTCGTGGAAACCAGGCCATTCGATGTTGAACTAAAATTAATTGAATGTTCGTTATTTTATAAAAATAATTTATCCTTTAATTTCTTATATTTTTATGCAAATTGAAAGAACTAATTTATATAACATGATATAAATTTTTTTTTATGAACAATTTTTTTTTGTTTTATCGCATAATTTTCGACTTTCGTCTTCTTCAGTGCAGCTGAATACGATAAAATTCGTACTGATTTTTACGATAAAACATATAAATTTTTTTTTTCATAAAAAAAAATTTATATCATATAATATGAAATCGCAAAAAATCACAGAATTTATATAACATATTGTTATCAAATCAATAACTTTGTATCTTGTATAAGATTTTCACTTTATTTTTACCAAAAATGTTAAAGAAAGTCTTCTCCATAATGGTATTATTTGCTAATTGCGCATTTTTGGTATTACCCAATCAGAAATCCAAATTGGTCCAAATTTATACAACAGTCATACACCTCTAACTGAAACACCTTAATTTTGAATTTACGCTCAATCTGAAGCGCTATGAATAGACTTTTTAAGTTGAGCAAAACCAGAATTCAAAACGCTATGTTTCAACTCAAAAATTGTCTGCAAAAAACTTTAAGATTAGGCGCAAATTTAAAATTAAGGTGTTCCAGTTAGAGGTGTATGACTGTAATGATAATCTCAATATATGAGCTTTTTATCACAAAGAAAAAAAAATATTCAATACGAAATTTCCAAACGCCGAAAAAAGACGAAACATAATAATAATTTTAAATTGAAATATATTTGTTTAGAATCAACAATATAAAATAAGTGAAAACGGTCAATTTTCTGAGATTTTTTTAGTTTAAATTTCAACCGATCAGAATTCAGTTTTTATTAAAATATCGAAGATTATCCTTTCTTCTGTTTCCTCACTCCACGCGTGGCCACGTCATACATGTAATGTCAGAAAAAATTGTGACCAATAAAATCATACGATTGTCAACTTATTTTAAGAATCGTGTGATTTGATTGGTCACAATCTTTTCTGACGGCACAGTTATGACGCATGAGTTAAAAAGCAGGAGAAAGGATTATCTTCGATATAGTATATGATATATACTGTATATCCTAGTTTTTGCTCAAAAAAGTTGATCATATTTACCTTCAATACTAAATGGTGGGACATCTTCCTCTGCAATAAAATCAGATCCAGTTCCTGAGAGTAAATATTGACAAGTTCCCATAAAGTCAAAATGATTATTATCAAATGTGGCATAATGAGGGTCACCTTGTGCTCGACAGTAACCTTTTTCAAGGTCATGACACGTAGGTGGAGGTGTCGTAGGAATCACAACGGGGCAGCAAAACTGTAGAGAAAATTCGGTACATCGGTTAAACTCATTTCGAGACGTACATTTGGTATTTACATGGCTTGGGATTTTCAGTTTATTTTCAGCTCGGGCCAATCGATACTGTTTTTTAAGTGAACTTTTGAATGATCTCTGAGCAGTAGATGGATTTGAAAGGGATTTTTCGCAGACGTCAGATAGTGTTTGAAATGCTGAGTTTGGGGTACTTTCAATCATCATTATAATTTTTGATATGAAATAAAAAATTGAAGATTTTGTTCTTGAGTGCAATCGTCCGAAAGTGCGCAATGGTCCGAAAATTCATTGAAAAACTTAATTATTACCACTATCTAAAACAAACGCTCAACGGACAAATCTCCCGTGACTATTTTTATCTCTAAATTTATCTAAAAATTAGGCAACTACGTATTATATTCAAAATGTACACGTATCGCAAAGTTTTTGGATGACGGTAAAAAATAGACTAAATTTATTTTCAAAATTTTCTTTACCGGAAGCATTTTCAAAATGTCGTTAATTTAAGCTTTTTCCTTGACAATAATCTAATAATTTTTGAACTTTTTTACAGATTTTGAAAACCCTAATAAATATTAAACTTCTTATTTCTGCTAATAGGTTATTATATTTGAACATAATCCTGCATTTGAACAATTGGTTTAGTAGTATTTTAGTTTTTTTAATTTTTAGCTCAAAAAGCTCATTCATTTTCCCCCAAAATTTTAGACCAGACAATAATCGTGGCAGATTTGCCCATGGAGGGTTCTTATTATATATGAATGTGTTTCATCCCATTTTTAGAATTAAAAGACCCTTTCCTAATTCATCAGGTTGGTAATCAATCGCTTCGGATACTACCCACTGACTCAAATAAGTCTCGTGAACAGATGGGGTCTCTGACGTAATCTCGCATTCTCCTTCAAAATCCTCGCCCCAAAATGGGTCCAATTCTTCGCCCACTTCATCGATCAGGTCATTAGTGGCTGTGCAGCAGTATTGGATTTCAAACTCTTGACAATCCGATCCAGCTTTGCATCGGACTCCCGCCCAATCAGGGATAATTATGCCTCTTCCCGTAGCCGATCCGGAATCGATTTCTGGCTGAGATAAGGTTGTCCACAGTCAGAATAATAATCGTAATGCCCATTTTTTNTTTTTTAGACAAAAACTGTAGAATAGATAAAATTAAAAAAGGAGTTAGATTTTGGGAATTTTTCGAAATTTTGAAGTCTCAGCCCGATTATTATTGGTTTGAATTTAATCCAATCAGAATCCTTTATTTCGACTTAGTTTTCAATGTATTTTTGTATGCTGAATCAGCATTGCTGATTTCGAAAATATATGAATATATGTTTATCATCAAGGTTATGTGTTTTTAAGTAATCAAAAAAACATGAAAAATGACCAAAATGTCATGTTTTGGCTATTTTAAATCTGATTTTTCTCTTCCTTGAAGAATATTTTTTCTGTTGAAAAACATCAAGGGAAAAATGCGACAGTTTCTCAATATTTGAAGATAATTCTTCAAAAAAATCTTATTTTTTTTTATTTTCTAATTTTTCATGAAATTTTCTCAAAATAATGTGATTTAATTGATATTCTAGAAAATTTATGATTTTTTTAGGGTTATTTCGAAAAAATCTGTTTTGACTGTGGACAACCTAGCTTAGATGCATCACGAATACTTTTGCACATAATTGATCGAATCATTTCGTTTAAAAAATTAAAATTGACTTCACCTGACCCTCCTGGGATCCATGGACTTAAAAATGGTTCATAGTTAGCTACTGTATCTCCCATACTCGGATTAACCTCTTTTGCAAATGGGGAGCAAGCCGAATCTTGTTCGACATCTAAACTTCTCTGGGCCGCCGTCAGGCTTAATAATGAAAAAAACTTCATTTTCAGAATTATTTTCCGAAATGAATTTATAAAAAATTATCCTGTCTTATATACAAGATGGGTTTATAGCGGTGAATTAGATATTGGCCTGTAATTTTACGGGGATTACGAAGCACCTCGGCTTAAAATAATACGACAATCTATCCCTGGTGTAATTTGGCTTAAATTTGTGGATAGCAGCAAAGAGTCGGGTTGTCTTAAATTAAGACTCTTAATACCAAAAACTACCCCAGATTTGTACGTTTTACCAATTTCGTAAATTAACTGACGACGTAAAATAATATTTCGAGGCCAGTAACTTATCAAATACCTTTTAACTTTGCGTCATAACGGAATTGCGGTGAAAACTCTTTTATTTACTTTAAATTTTCCAGAAACTTTTTTCTGAATTATTTTTTCTATTCTTTTATAAGATTCGCTTATTTTAAGACTCGATTCAATTATCACGCCTGATTGAAAATGCTCTTAATCATAGGGCATTATAATGGATTTTTAAAATAAATTTTTCAGTTACGCAATTTAACTTTCCCCATTTTATGAACAGTACTTTTAGATCCCTAAACTCACGCCTTTCAACATCGAAAAATCTTATCTTGAAAAATATTTTAGATATTTTGGGCCAAAAATAAGTATGAGGGTTAACCATTACAGACTAACCGTACAATATGAACATACAACTAACGTTCAATTTTAATCGAAATAAAATTAGTCTCTTTAAACTCTCAGCAGCCTGAATGGCTAAGTACTTGGCTTCGCATAGCCATCTCGGCTTGATTATTTAAAGCTGCCGGCCTACTCGAGTTAAAATTTTTCATCTCGTTTTAAATTAATGCAAATTTTTAAAACACTTTCAAAGAAGTTGAAATAATTTAGAAATTCGTACCATTAAAATAAAAAGCTTGTATTACAAGCCTTGTAAAGTCAATTAGTTCAAAAATTTTCATTATTAATCGATCAACAAAGTTCAAACTTATTATCTATCAACCAGTTAAAAGTAAATCCTAGCACTTAAATTGTGTTGACAACAATATTTATCCGATAAATCCAATTTTTTAATTTTAGATTAGAAGCTGATAATTTTTTTCGGTGTTATTACGGGTAAACACAATTGTGGAGTAAAATTTATTTTTACCCGCACTTTTGATCTTTTAAAGCTTGACATTGATCAGATCAGTTTGATCTGTGTAATCCCTTAAAATTTAACCTCGACTTATGCTATAGCCCAGGTACACACTGTGAATTATATACGTATGTGTCAGCATTATGCTAAATCCCGCAGAGTTACAAGTTTTTATTACATACGAAAGTCCCTTGGGTTAACTTTTGGACAATTTCGTTCAACATTTCAAAAAATCATATTAAATTAACCCTTGAGGGCACAGACT
Organism: Oikopleura vanhoeffeni; assembly: GCA_004367855.1. Taxonomy (NCBI): domain Eukaryota; kingdom Metazoa; phylum Chordata; class Appendicularia; order Copelata; family Oikopleuridae; genus Oikopleura; species Oikopleura vanhoeffeni. The sequence continues at coordinate 153,876 of SCLH01000638.1, read as the reverse complement.
CTGTGCCACAGAGGCATCTAATTTAGACAGTCTAAAGACCTACCAGTACAAAGCGCCAAGGATTAACCCTCTCAGGCATAATTCGAGTTATTCAAGTAAGATTCAAGTGACGGAAAATTGAAAAATACTACAGCATGTCACATTTTGGCTTATACTCTTAATTTTTGCAGGAGCTTACCTAAACCAATCAAAACCTTCAAATTTACTTATTGACCACTCAGCGGTATCAAAATTATATTTTTGCGACAGCTAAGAGTATGAGCAAAAATATGACATACTGAAGTTCCAACTTTTTTATACTGTATATTTCAAAAATAAAGTTTTACAAAATTCAAAGATTTAAAGTAGCTTAGTTTTAGCATAAACTTCAAAGGTGAATCTGAAGTCGTTTGCCATGACGATAAAAAATCGACTTAGTATAGATTACGTCATTAAATTATCTAAATTTAGGTTAGTACTGAAGATAAGATCAGAATTTCACGGATTAATTTTTATAATAAGATAGATATCTTTATGGTTCTTAATTTAGACTATAAAAAGAACCTAAAATATTTAATAATTTCAAATAATCTCCTAAAAATGTTAAAGTTTTTCATTATTTTTCCTTTTATTTCTTGCAGATTTATATATGATTATTCAGACTACATGGAATATTTGAATAATTTTCATAATGAGCCCTTCACAAGGAAACCATTGGAAATAATTTATCGATGAAAGTTGGCAACAAAAATTTTTCCAGGACTTAATTCGATGATTGAGAAAAAAAATAAGAAAATTTTGCTTATGTTCTGATTATTTAAACGAAATCAACCTATGTTATGGGAAAATCTACCTCTCACCGATTTTCTGCGAAAAATGTAGTAAACTTCAATTTCTCTTAACCAATCAGAAATACGAAAAAAATGCGAAATGTGGAACAAACTGTTGTTACAAACATTTGTTCTGGCTTGTCAACTTTTTATGGCCAACTTTCTACAAAATATTAAAGCTTTTAGATATAATTTATGAACCATAGTATACGGTACATAGCTTATTAAAAAAATTGTTTATTCTTTTTTTAAAACTGATGAATTTTTGTTTGCTTATTAAAACATTGTTTTCAATATTGAAAAAGCTATGAATCAAGTGGAGATGTAGACTTTGAAAAATGTGGAATTTCCAGTAGTCTTATGAGAGACGAATTCAAAATTAATTCATACATAACAGATATGTCAGGAAACGGTTCAAGGGTCACTAAATGAGGCTGAAAAAATTTCCAATTAAATAATNAATAATTTTTTCATTTAAAAAATAACCTACTTAAAAACTAAAGGTCTCCAACATTTCCCAAAAATCTCTTGAAATCTAATTTTTTCAAATTACTGGATTATGGAGAGCTTATTCGTCAATTAATGCTATATTTTTTCTAGAATATGTAATAAACCACCGTTTTTTGGACATTTATTGTTCGAAAATCAAAGCCAGGAAAACACTGACGAGAAGCTGGCATGCGTCTAGACGATATTTTTAAAATTAAGTTGTCAAATTTACACGAACGTTATTTTCAAAAAAAACTCTTTCACTATTATATCGAAAATCCTGCTTAGTCGTCGAATTGTATCACTACGTCAAAAATACAGTATGTGTTTTGTTTGAGGAGGGACAGAATATCAAGTGTCCGGGAGAATCGTCTATATTTTTGGGAGAATTCTCCCGAATTGTACACTTTTTGTTCCCCCGAAAAAAAAACACATACTGTAGATAAATCCAGTCATTTCATTGGTCACTTCTCGAGAATCAAGTAATTTCATTGGTCACTTTCTATTCTTGTGACGTAGTGATGAATTTCGACGACTAGGCAGGATTTTCGATATAGGAAACCAGATATTGTGTAGGTTATAATAGGTATTTTGTATTTTATAACAGGGCAAAATTTTTTCACTTTTTAGAACGTATTTTGAATTATGTATTTCAACCATTTTGAGACAAGTATAATTATGATTATGCATATGACATTTCGACATATAATGATGCTGATTATGAAGAACAAAATTACGATTCTACGGTTCAATGTACAAATGAAAATGCTCAAATTATATGCGATGAGATTTTGACAGTAGATTCAAGCGAAGTAAATTCCACGAATAAAATCACGACAGGTGAAAAATTTAATGACGACTGTAAAATGTATTTATGATTACAAATTTTAATAACATTTAAAAATTATTAAATCTTTCTTAGTTACTCTTAAACTCCTGGAAGACCCAAATGTTTTAAACAAAAGCAAGAAAGGTATTAATTATACCGCATGATAGACTTGTTAACAAAAAAACTAACGTAAAAACGGGGAAACATTTTTTTGTCAGATGATTTTTCGTCAAAAAATTTTTCATCAGAACTTTTTTACATCAAAATTTTTTTCAAATATTTCATGTGTACACAATATTTTTCATCGTAATGTAACCCTACCTCGAAAAGATTTCAGAAAGAGTGTGGTACACTCGTACTAATTGAACACAATAAAAGCCAAAATAAATCACGAAAAAACTAAATTTTGACGAACAAATATAAAAATTCGACGAAAATTAATTTTGACAGAAACAAAATTTTAAAGAAAAAATTATTTTCCCGTAGAAATAACTAGCATTTTGTGAACGTATTCTCGTACCATATAAATAGCTTGGTTGTTATTTAATGGTGATTTTCTGCAAAATGCTGGTGACGTCAATTCACAATATTTTTTAAGGGAGTTCATCATCAAAACACAAATATCCCTGGCTTGTTGCTCTTCAAACAAAACACAATGGAATTCATTTTTGTGCTGGTAGTATCCTGAATCAAAGATGGGTCTTGACAGCCGAACATTGTAATTTTGAATTAGATTCAGACGAGATGGTTTTTGCTGCATTTTTGTCAAGGGATTTTAATTTGCTTTTTGATCAAAATTTATTCGAAAAATTATGAAATTATTAACACTTCTTGGTTAGGTATAAATCTATCTATATCATTTTTAATAAAAATATAACAAAATTTTTTACTGAAATTTGTCAATTTTTTGAGCCGACGCAACCACCGAATTCAATTTATTTCATGATAAAAATTAAAATTCAATTTTTCTTTAAAACTCTCGAATTTTGCGTAAAAATCGTATAAAAACGAATTAAATAAATTGAATTCGGTGGTTTCATCCAACTGAAGTAATAATAGTTCGAACAACAGTGATGTATTCAACCTGATTTCTAATAAAAGTTTCTTTTACTTTTTATATCTGTGTAATTTTTTACATCAGAATTATTAATTCCCGAGTTTAGCGGGATCGGTTAAATGAAGAAGGTGTAATTTATATGAACGGAATTCTGAAAAAAGATCACCCGCTCACTGGACAAACCAAAAGTGGAATCCAAGATTACGATATTTCAATGATAAAAACTGAGTACGATATAGTTTATCAAGCTGGGATATCACCAATATGTCTACCAACCGGTAAACCGGATATCGAAAAGGTAAAAATTATTGGTTGATGGTCAAATGAAGAGATTTGTTATCTTTTAACTTGATGATTTTTCGAAAAACGTCATTTTTGTCAACAATTTGTCATTATCACCAGTATTTTCCTGGTTTGAACCCCTGCCCAAAAGGCACAAGAAATTAATTTTTTTAATGCTTCTTCAAATGTGGACATTTTCATCAAAGGTCGAAAAAACAAAAACTTTTTCAATAAAGAATACCAATTACGAGGCCTCCTGGAGATTTTTTACCATTATGATGTCATAAAAAGGCCTAAATAACAAATAATATCGATGAGACCCCGTAGTAAATATATTAAGGAATATATTCCAAAAAAAAAATTCAAAAAATTTAATTCTAGATTTTTAACCGGTAAATGATTTTTGGGTTTTTGAAATTTTTTGCATATTTTCTTAAACCATACAAAATGTTCCTATGAATTCTAGAAAATATATGACATGGATCTATAGTACAATCACCTCAGAGGGCACCGCTAAAAACGTGGAAGAATACGCGTCTCTGGTTGGCTCTGATTTGGCTTTCCCTTCAACATAATTGAAAAAGATGACGAATCGTTTGCGTTTAATAAGTGGTGCCCTCTAAATGGGATGTAATAATAATTTGCAACACATAATTGTAATCATAAG
>SCLH01000638.1:96113-108922 GCA_004367855.1 Oikopleura vanhoeffeni | reverse complement strand
CACTTTAGGCATTTTTTTTAAACATAATTTCAAATTTATTTAAAATTCAATAAAGATCTCCAATAGACACATTGCATAGGAAAGAAAAGGAAACCAACTTTGATGGGGCCATTGTACTATGTTTAAGGTCGTCGTTAAATAAATCTACATTTATATTTTTTTTAAATAATTCAAGGGGGTAGTGTGACACTACTAGTGTCCTCAAACAAATTGTGACCGAAAAATTGAAAATATCACCAAAATATTTCCCGTAGTCGATTTTCTGATGACGATATAAGCAACCATGGGTTAATAATATACACGTAGGGCAATAGAGGAAGAACCCGAGTTTGCTCTCTTGTGCTCCTCGTGTATATAAATAAACCATAGTTGCTTATACGGCCATGAGAAAGTCGACTACAGGAAATATTTTTGCCAATTGTTATTTTTTTGTCTATTAAGATATCGTTTTAACGGATTTATAGTGATAAAGGGTCGTTTTTTGACCTGCATATCATTTTTGAGTCATAATAATTGTATTAGATAAAATATTAAAAATCCCAAATAAATTAAATTTGCGGATTGTCTGTCCGGTAATTTCTACACAAAATTAGGATTTTTCGTAATACATTTGTAGAAATTTTTCTTTGTAGCGCGTTACAAAGCTGAAACCTTTTTGGAGTAAAATTTCGGCAATTTTAATACAATTAATATAACTCAAAAATGATGTGCAAGTCAAAAAAACGACCCTAAATCACTATAATTCCGTTAAAGAGATATATCTAAGATAAGGATCCCCTGTTCTTCCGGTTCGCGCTCGTGTTTGACCTTCTTTTGACCAATGAGAGCACCGGATTTCAGTTTTTTGACCAATAAGAGCTTCGAAAAGAAGTTCAACCACGAACGCGAACCGGAGGAACAGGGGATNTAATTAATCTTAGATTATTTTTATGACCTTTGCAGACACGCGTTTAACTGTGCTTTGCCAATGGCTTTGTATTGCAGAAAAAGATATTCAAAATACCACGTTAGATCACGAAAATATCAAAAGTTTGTAGTAGTTTTTAGATTCTTACTAAATTAAAGATGTCAAACTTCTGAAATTGTATTACAGTGAGATCAGCGGTATAGTCGCAAAGTTCTGCAGTTATTTAACTCCATGAAGCTTTTTGCGTAGGTTATTTTTAACGTAGCGCTTTTTTCGCAGATGCTCTCCGGCCACGTCAAAAGTTACCGCTGCCTCTAAGGCCCCAGAATCTGGGGCCCAGATTAGGATTATAAGATAAATGGAAAATCTCGACTGTGTTTGTAATGGCAAATTGCCGGAATAGTACAAATTGTTCAACCAAATATTGTTTTCCTCTGATATCCTTTTTCCAATCAAAGTGAATCTTGAAAATGAGGGTAATCTATATAGAGCGTGTTCGAATCCCACTAATGTTTTCCTAGTGATTGTCTTGGGTATGATAAAAGACAAGGCTGCTTGATATTGAGACCGTCAAAATTGGTCGGTGCATTATCACTAAGACAACATTAGTGGGATTTGAACACGCGCTATAGAGATTACCCTCATTTTTATGATTCACTTTTATTGGGAAAATGATATCAAACAAATTTCACAAACTGGAGAAAATCTGTTTTTTGAACTTTATTAAGCGACGACCACTCTTTAGTTGATTTGACCACTCTTTTTTACAAAAACGCATAATCTTTGGCAGTGTTAACATGGGCTATAAAAATGTTTTTAAGTTTTGGAATGAGAAATGTGCAAAAATCCAAATCGGCGGAACATTCTTCTGAAAGTACAGACTTAGAAAATGACGACGATGATGAGGATGATGGTGGCGGAGACTCATTAGGTGCATCAGATGCTGGAGATGATGGTGGAGATTTAGAGGAACAAGAAAATGAAGGAACAGATTTAAATTATTTCTTAAAATGAATTTTTGTGCGTGATATAATGTAAAGCCTATAAAATCTGAATTCCAACTTTTAATTTTTTGACGAAAATTTAGTTTTTTCTTCTTGACCGATTGCGACCCACGAGATAATTCTGTTTGCTTTAATACTTACATTTTTGACTTATTAGTAATATCCCTTTATGAATTGCAAAATAAGTAGTANATTTTTTTCTGGAAAGATGCAGAAAAATTTTTATTGTGAATGGAAATAATATCTCACCGCCCAACATATATTCTAGGCGCCAGAGACTAATTAAGCCAAAATTTGGCATTTTTCAGCGATTTTAAAAATTTCAAGGACAAAACACAAAACTTGATGACAATGACATACAAAATATATATTTTCGGAATCACCAATAAAAAGTCAGTTGAACTGATGAAAATTTTCCGGGATCCTGATTGGTTTAAATTTGAACCAATCAGAATTCAGCTTTGGTAATTTTTTTATTTAAAATAAAGCTCATTTTCGTCATCCCTGTAAAATTCTACGTAAAATGCAGTTTTTGAAAATGTGTGATCTCAAAATTTTGCTCGACTGCGGACACCCTAGCGCAGCGCTTCGTTGACAAAAATATGGAAAATTTCACAAGTCCCCCTTGAGCACAGTCAAAAAATTTTAAAAATAGGTTGAAAGTTATCGAAAAAAAAAATTTAGAAATAAAAAATACCCTGAGAGAAATGAAACTTTCTGATAAGAACCAAAAAACCATTCCTAAAGGATCAATTTGATCACAAAGCTTTCAAATTATTCTGACATTATTTACTTATCCGATACTTAGTTAGATATTCATATTTTGAAAATGCACTAAACACGCTACATTATAGTAAAAAATTTTAAGTCCAAATTTTTAGGAATTTCTAGATCTTTTTTGGTTCAATATAAAATTATTTTGCTTATATTTTGTTTGATCTTGAGAATGATAATAAATCGAAACGTAGATATATATGATATATATAATATATTTAATGAGTTTTTACTTTAGTCATTATTATCAGTCCAAAGTTTAAATTTTGGCGACAAACTTCGACAGAATGAAGGTAAATTATTTTCTAGATATGTTTCACATAATATAAATATCCCTTAAATATTCCCTTTAACACCTTTTGCTTAATATAAGAGATGTAGGTTGGGGACTCTTCATGAGGTGTGGGGAGTGGCCCCAGGTTTTGATAATAATATAATACCCTAAATTTTTTAATAAATAATAATATAATACCCTAAATTTTTTCTCCGTTTCAAAACGAACGCATTTCAACCAATCATAGCGTTTTTTAACTTTTACGCGTGGGTTTAAATTTAAGCTTTAGGCTATAGCCTATAGCTTGAGTTATTGTAATTAAAACTTTCAGATCATTGTTCCTGGAAATTTGCGTCGAATAAAATGAGGCATTATATCTGTCTTGTTAAAACTTAAAAATTGACTAAAATAGAGCATTTTTAAGGATTATTTTTGTTGAGACTTTTTATTTATTGTTCAGAAATGCTGCATATCCTTTTCTCAACCTTAGTTCACCTTAAAAATGCTTACTATCTCGATAGCGCGTGTTCGAATTCCACTAATGTTGTCTTAGACTAAGACTCTTAGTGATTGCTTTGCGTATGATTATAGACAAGGGTGCTTTATATTGGGACCGCTAAAGTTGATCGATGTGCACTAACTTAAGCATCAGAAGACATCAGTTGGATTCGAACACACGCTATAGAGAACCATTTTTACCTCCCGTAGTGGCCGACAATCTCTGGACCCGGAGTGCCCTCTGGACTTATGTGACTAGACGTTTTAAATCAAGCATATAACCGAAGATTCATTATTAACATGTATTTTTTAATCGTAATCATATCATTCAAAGAATTCTCTAGGGTCCTATAATAACAATTTGAAATTTTGTTGTTAAAAAGTTATCAAATGTGAATAATAAAATTAAAAACCCTTTTATTTTTGCCGATTCTCACAAACAAGTGCATAAGTAACACAAATTAAGAGTTAATTTGGCATTTTCAAATTTGTAAAATTTAACCGTCACCAATTTGGGTATCAAATATGCAAAAAAAATTTAATGTTTTTATTAAAATTTCTACAAAAACCAGCTTCATAAAAATAAAAAAGGAACTATCTTTATAACAAAGTTCAAGCTCAATTTCAACCGTGGAGGCTTGTGAGTACCTTCAAAAAAATCAGAGAGGTCAAATTTATGATGAAAATATTAGCAACTATGAGTCAATTATGTACTGAATGGTCACTAAAGAGCGAAAAATGGTCAAATTTTCGAGATATCAGAGGTTATTGTTGCTCTCTGGCGACCTTTCAGTACATAATTGACCCATAGACAATGGGCCATAGTTGCTTATATTTTCATTAAAAAGCTGACTCTCACCATTATTTTGACGGTACTTACGAGTCTCTACGATGAACTTTGAAATTCACGGTAATTTGATATACGGTACACAATATACGGTTTTTTTAAAAAGTTCTCAAATCACACAAAAAAACTTATGCGAGGAACTTCAAACATTTTTAAGACTTTTTTCTCATTACACGAAAGTGCGAATAAAATCACGTGACAAAATAGTTCAAAAGTAAGGTTTGGAATAAGTCATTAATTAATCCTTATTTCTCGAAAAATAAGATCACGTGACGTTTTTGGAAAATCTAATTATGTTCAAAGCTCTTAAATTAGGTGTTTTGTGGTCGAAAAATTTTTTCTGCGTAATTTTATTACTATTTCTTTACTTGTATCAAAACCCTCTTTCCTAATTTGAAGGTCACGTGATTGATTTTAGACTTTGAAGTCATGAAAAAAAGTCTTAAAAACTTCTAAAGAACCCTTTTTTTAAAAATTGATTTAAGGGGGTTCGATAGGCAAAATGGATGTTTTGAATTGCTTATTTCTCTCGGCATAGACATAGGAAGTGAATAAAACATTCTGATAAGTCAGTTCGTAATCTCTGGAAGACGTTTCAATTAATATTTTTAAGATAGCATGTTGAACAAACCGGTAAACGAGGTTAACCAGGAGCAAAAAAATTCTTGAAAAAGCCGTATTTTTCTCGTCCTATTTAGGAAATGTTTCAAAATTTGACATTATCTGCGAAATTCAAAGGCAAAAAAAAATGTTGTCAATTTATTTTAATTTTCTCACTAAAAAGGTATCAAAGCTGGCGAAAAGGACTGTTTTTTGCTATTTTCGCCACGGAAAGTTGTATTTTTTTTCATGCTACATGGAAAACTATTTTTCCGTGCAATATAGTTTTTTGTAATAATTGTCAACAGAATTGTTGTGTCAGATGTAACGATTTCATTTTTTAACTCCCAGGAGTACGATTTGAAATTTTATTTTTTGACATCTATGTCATCGTATGACATTTTCAAGTGTACCAAACGATTTGTAAGTTTAATGTTTTTGAAAACGGTATAATAAGCTATGGCGAAATATTTAACCGTTCGAGCGCGAAAGCATAAAACATTTTTTTATTTTTGACACTCAGAAAAAATTTTAAAATTTTTTTTCAAAAATTTATGCGGTTTTTTTTAGTTTTTATGACTAAAAAGCCACGTTGAGTTCAAAAATCGCAAAATCAGACCTCTAGCTCGTTTAGTTAGACAGATTCGACTTGCCTATAGAACCTATATACTCAAAATAAGCTTATTTCGAATTGTATAAATAAACATCCGAAATATTGAATTTTTTGAAATTTTTATCTCTTTATATAATTTAACAGGATACGCGGAGATCAAAAATTATAAAATCCAGTCAATTTAATTTACATCACAAAAGATATAGGCTGCCTATAGCAGGGGTCGGCACATCTGAAAATTTTTTTGGATTGGATCGGGATCGGATCGGTCGCCTTAATTTTTTTTTGGATCGGATCGGGATCGGATCGGTCGCCTCAAATTTTTNACCAGCAGATCGCAAGAGTTCTCTGCTCTCTTTTTTAGGCAGCAGCTGACTTTTTAATATCGAGATAAGCGAGCAGAGCAAACTTTTGAAAAATCGGGAGGCAGAGCAATTAAACGTTTTTGATCAAATTTTAAGCGCAGAGCAGACCAAATATACAAAACTCAAAACTTTGAGATTGCGTTTATTGGTTGTTTAATCGATATGAGAATACAAGGGGCATGCCCAAATTGTCGAAGTTTATTTCAAAACCACTTCCTGGGTCCCTGGGAAGTATTTTTTTCAGGAAGGTTTGCTCGGTAACAATCCTTAGATTTAATTGAGACACGGCGTAGTGGCGGCAGTAGGACATTTTTTTGAAATTAAAAACATGAAATTTTTCGAATATTTCGAAAATTGGTACAAAACATTTCGAAAAAAAGACGTTCTTTGCGGGCGTTCAGCAATTTTAAAAAATAGAAATAAATTAATGCGAAGGCCGATAAAAAGAGATATTTATTTTCGAATTTAAATTTTGTTAAAATGATCCAAAATCGGCCGAAGCCGATATAGGAAAATATTATAATTGTAAAATTAATTTTTTCGAAAAGAGCCCCAAATTCGGGCCGAAGCCCGATAAAGGGGCAATATGTATATTTTTATTTAATTTTGTTCGCAAAATGAGCCCCAAAGTCGGCCGAAGCCGATATAGGGTAATTATATTATTTGAAATTTTTTTTTTGAGAAATAGCCCAAATCGGCTGAGTGCCGTAAAAGGGGCAAACTTAGTTTTATTAATTTTATTGCAAAATCGAGCCCCAGACACTCGGCCGAAGGACCGTATATGGGTGAATTAATTTTTGAAATTTTTCTTGAGAAATGAGCTCCCAGAATCGGGCTGGCGCCGATATAAGGAAAGAATTATATTTTTAATTTAAATTTTGTGAAAATGAGCCCCAATAATCGGAACAAAGGCCGATAAAGGTGATATGATCATATTTTGAAATTTATACTTTTATGGAAATAGCCCCAATCGGCGCGAAGCGAAAAGGGGAATATTATATTTGAATTTAAATTTTGGTTGGAAATTGGCCCCAAATCGACCGAGAGGCCGACTAAAAGGAAAGAAATTATATTTTGAATTTATTTTAATTGAACAAATGAAGCCCCCAAATCGCCCGAAGGCCGCTAAAGGGAATTATTATATTTGAATTAATTTTGTTGAACAATGAGCCCTTAAAAATGCTTTTTCGATGCTATTCGGTTCTAAGTACCTGAATATCACCCCGTATCAATTTGGAGCATTTTAATGCCTCTAAGGCTTAACTGTGATCAGAGTCGACAACCTCCCTAAGAGAGGTGTGTCGCTGATTTGAGCCTTCCAAGGCATTTCCCGCCAAACTAGCAAAGGTGATATTCAAAAACATTTGTTAACTAACAACCTATCTTCGCGGTATTTTAAATTTAACAGTAATCTGATACAATCCATCTTCGCCGACACCTACGTTTAAATATTCTAAAAAGACACGCAGTTCGTCACCTACCTCCTCATTTATTTTTTTGTCGTGAGGCTCGGAGAAGCCTAACAAATAATGCAAAATTGGCTTTTGTTTTAAAATTTTGCTTTCGGCGGCCAAACGAAACAAAAATTTATTGATTTATTTATGATTTAATAATAGTGCGCCAATTTTTTTTTGACGCTACCGAGTTAAAATTGCACCAAAATCTTCAAAGTGTTTGTATTACGGAAAAAAATATTTTAAGCATTTTTTTCTGGTTTCTAAATTTTGTCAAAAATTTAGGCTAAATGAAAAGTTGACATGGCCCCAAGAGACGCGAACAAAATTTCAAAAACTCTTTTATTGTCAAAACAAGTCTTGTGCTTTCAGATGCAATAGTAGTCCAAACTGTAATCTCTCAAACTGGTGGAGGAGAATAGCTTTTGCCTGAGGCCTCCCAAACTGACCAGTTCAAATTATTTTTGGTTTTTTCGCGTTTTTGTGCCGCTGAAAACAAAAGTTTAAAACAAAGCGCTTTTGCATTATTTGTAAGCTTCTCCGGACCTGACACAAAAAAAATAATAAAAAATGATAAAATTGAAGGAGTAAGTACGACTGCGTGTCTTTTCAAGAAGCATTTTTAAAAGCGTAGGTGTCGGCGTAGGTTGGGATTGTACAGTTACTGTTAAGTTCAAAATTACCGCGAAAGGTTGTTCTGTTTAGACAAATGTTTTATTATATCACCTTGCTAGTTTGGCGGAGAATGACCTTGGAAGAGGCTCAAATTTCGACACCCACTCCCTTTAAGAGTACTGGCGATCTAAAGACCTCGGACATGAAATTTTCTAGCATTAGTTTTAAAATGTTTTTTCTGAAAATTATGGACAAAATAAGTTGATCAGATGTCTTTTATTTTCATTTGTCAAGAAAAAGTATTTTATCGCGATTTGAACATATTCAGTGTGATTTTTTTCAAATTTTGGAATTCTAAGAATTTGAAATCGCGGTTTCCTTAAAGACGAATACAAAAATGCAAATTGTGAACTTGGGGTTTGCGCGTATCCTTAGAGACGTATAAAACCAGTTTTAGGTTTCTTGCCGTCAAAATCCAGGGAGGAGTAGTATTTTCCCCGAGGCACTCAAAATAAGGCCAAAAAACAGTTTTTTGCGCATTTAAGGCCGGATGAAATTTTGAGTTAACACGGAATTGGGTTCTGCTCACGTCTCTGTGGTCAATAAAAGCATAAAGTATCTCTATCTTCCAAAACTCAGGAGGAGTAGGCTTTAAAATGAAAATAGTGCCACTTTTGAAAGGTCGTTCCTGATTGGTCGCCAATCAGAGGCCTTCGATTTGTTTTGTGAAAGCAGATTCATGTTTAATTATCCCTAAACTGAAATACATATGTTCGTGCTGTTTCTAGTACTTCATTGAGGCGACGCTGAAAACCTGTTTTGGCCTTAAAATGCGATCGAGTACCCCTTAAGGGATTGTGGGTGCAGTAGTTTATTTTCGACCACGGTCGCAAATTCGGTATTTTTTCATATTGCATCTGACCATCCAGCACTCGGGAATCGTTTGCAATAAACAAAACACCAAATTATTTCTGGATATTTTTTTAGAACATTGAAATCGCTTGCTAACTGAATGCCCGAATAATGACAGATGATCAAAAACAAAATAACCCATTATGAAATTTTCACGGAGATTCAGACCAAAATAAAATTGGAACTTTTGACCAATATTCTAGAAAATTTCCAAAAAATATCATTTCGGACTTGCATAAAACGAAACGGAAAATAATTCTAGATATGGTATCATTTCAGAATACAAAATCAACTCGCAAGAAAAAGGTAGTCTAAATGAAAGTTCAGATTTTTGCGCTCTTTTCAATATTTAAAATTTAGCCTAATCAATGTATAATGGCGCGCATTAAATCAGCATGAAAAAGTGATTGCGAAAATATAAGAAATATTGAAATTTCCTTGGTTAAAAGTTAATAGAATAATAGAGAAGGATTTATGAAAAAAGAGAAAAGAAATCGCATGTCCGTTCGTGAGGTATACTTTTTTTTGAAAATAATCTACATTTTGCCTATATTTAACTATAGCAAGAATTTAAAAAATAATTTCGGCGAATTAAGATAATTATAAAATATTCTTGGTTGCAATTGTAGAGAATTTTTTTCAGACCATAATATCGGCATATATGTGATTTTTGGAAACGTGGATATGACGATATACTTCAATGGAAATAATACCAGCATTACTTTATGCATTTAAAGGTTGATGTGATAATATTTTTCTAAAAATGAATCAATTTTGACTTCTCAAGGTTACGGACTACAATATACATGAAAAAATAAACGTTCATCCAATTCTCACAAAAGATATTTGAGTTTTAAAAGAGCTTATTTTCCCCAGCAAATGCTGGAAGCACCCACAATCCCTTAAGGCTCATTTTCAAACAATTTAAATTCAAAATATAATATCCCTTATCGGCTTCGGCGATTTTGGGCTCATTCTTTAACAAATTAAAATATTAAACATGAAATCTCCCTTCATCGGCTTTCGGCCGATTTTGAGTTATTTTTCAAAAACTTAAATTTAAAATATAATACTCCTTTATGGCCCTTCGCCGATTTGGGACTCATTTTCAACAAATTAAATTGAAATACAATTTTTCCTTTATCGGCCTTCGGCCGATTTTGTGGGCTTATTTTCAAAAATTAAATCAAATAATATCCTCCTTTATCGGCCTTCGCTTTGAGGCTAATTTTCAACAAAATATATAATTAAACATAAAATCCCTTTCATCAGCCTCCGGCCGTTTTGGGGCTCATTTTTAAAAAATTAAAAATAATAAAATCCCCCTTTATCGGCCTCCGGCCGATTTGGAGCTTTAAAATTATTAACTCCCGTTTAATTGGCCTTCGGCCGATTCAACAAATCTTTCAACAAAATAATAAAATTACGTGAAAATCCTTCGCCCGATTTGGCGCTTATTTTTTATCGAATCAAATAATTAAGATCAAAGCCTTTTTCTCGGCCTCGCCGATTTGGAGCTCATTTTTCAACAAAATTAAATAAATATAAAATCCCCATTATCGGCCTTCGGCCCATTCGGAGCTCATTTTTCAAAAAAATATTTAGAAGTATAAAATCCCCTTATCGGCTTAGCCTGATTCGGGGCTCATTTTTCTAAAAAGAAATTATTTAAATATAATTTCCGCCTTATGGGTCTTCGCGGATTCGGGCCTCATTTTCAACAAAATAATTTTAAATTTTATCCTTTTATTAGCCTTTGGCCATTGGGATCTTTTTATTAAAATAATAAAAAAATTTATCCCCTTTATCGGGCGATTCTGGGCTTATAATTTTTCAACATATCAAATTAAAAATAATATCCCCTTTTATCGGGTTCTGCCGATTTGAGTCATTTCTCAAAAAATTGAATTTTAAATAATATATCCTCCTTTATCGACCGATTTAGGCTCATGTTCAACAAAGTTTAATACAAATATAAATCTCCTTTATTGGTCTTCACCGATTGGGGCTCATTTTTCAACAAAATTAAATTATTTACAAAAAACCCCCTTATTGGCCATCAATCGGCCACCTTTTTCAATAAGATTAAATAAAAATATAATTTTAAAATTGATGATATCTTCAAAATTAATTCGGTCTAAACAATCAATTTATCATATAAAATCTTTATACCGATTGACCAACGTGAACCGCTTAATTTGCAAAACTTAAATTTGCGACTTTTGATCGCAAAACAAGGTCCTTGCCGTTCCGATAAAAATAGGTTTTTCAGCAAATCATGAGATTGTGAAAATAACACACATCTCAATAGGAATCCGGGAGGCTGTCATTAAGAGGACAATTTACGAAAAAAATTATTTTTTGGGGTATTTTATGGTTTTAGCCAATTTCGTAATTCCACATTATGAACCTTGATCGAAAATTTAATTTCGCATACGCTCAAGTCTCACAATAACTTAAATCACCATTTTAATTTCAAGCAATCAGGATGAAGCATCAAAAATTTTTAAAAATGTTTTCTCGGAAAAAACTATGCAGTTCTTCAGATTTTCCCCAAATAGCTTCAACACAGAAATGCTTCAATCGCGCCACCTTATCAATTTCTTAAATTTTCATAAAGGATGACGAAAATTTTTCAAAATTTTTAAAAAATATTTTTCTGTTTTGCGACGAATTAAATCGGAAACGCATATTTTGATTTGGTACATCTCCCTCACTTTCTATTTTGGTCTTGACTGAACTTGACTAACTGCTATTTGTCAAAAAATCAAGTACGAAGTATGACTTAAAAAAAAAATTTCTTATAGTAACTGATACTTTTTCGCTGACTGCATTTTTCGTATGGTTCCAATTTTTTGAAATCCTCTTTAAAAAGCTGTGCGGCCCTGTGCGCGATATTGCCATGATTTTACAGTAGGTATCAATAACTTAAATTTGAAAAAATGACGAAAATTATTCAAAATTTTGAAAAAATACTTTTTTCTGTTTTTTCGCGAGAATGAATGGAACCCTTATTTGATTTGTATTTTCTCTCTTACCTTCTATTTGATTAACGAACGAGACTGACTGCAATTTCAAAAAATCAAGTACGAAATATGACTTAGGAAAATTATTTTCTGATAGTAACTGATACTTTTTTGCTAAAGCACTTTTTCGTATGGTTTCAAATTTAATAAAAATGACTTTAAAAACTGCTCGCCCATGCGCGCGATATTGGCATGAAGTTCTACAGCAGGGTCCTGATTTTTGAGTAAAATATTTTTGTGGTAGGGTCAAAATTTATCGAAATTTTTTTCGACTAATAGATGTGCGCAAGTTAGACAAACGTACCATGCAAAATTTCAGCTTTTTAAAATATTCCGCGGTTAACAATGTGCGGAAATCGACTCTTCAGGAAAACCGATCCAATTCCGATCAGATCCCGATCCGATTCAATTTTTTTTTGAGCCAACCGATCCGATCCGATCCGATCCAAAAACATTTTGAGCGGACCGATCGATCCCGATCCGATCCAACAAAATTGAGGCGACCGATCCGATCCGATCCGATCCAAAAAAATTTAAGGCGACCGATCCGATCCCGATCCAATCAAAAAAATTTTCAGATGTTGCCCGACCCATATTTAAATGTCTGGCCTTGTCCTGTCCTATAATTACAGGGACATTGGGACAAGGACAAGAAAGGACAGGGATTGCCGACTCCTAATTTGCAGTGTGAAATTGAGAGTCCTAGAACCAAAGTATAAACGAAAAATAATTCTCTAACACTAATTATTAGCTGAAATATGTTAAATTAATAATTGTTAATTAAATTTATTATCTAGTTATCTGAAAAAATGATAAAAACTAGATATTAAACGCTTGATTGAAATGGAACTGGTGTTTCATTATGCGCGCCCATTATTCTTCGTTTCCATAATCGATTCATGTCAATTTGACACTATGAT
>SCLH01000638.1:42108-81028 GCA_004367855.1 Oikopleura vanhoeffeni | reverse complement strand
TTTGTTAAAAAATGATTTTTGTTAAAAAATGTGCTTTTTGTTAGAAAATTTTTTGTTAATAAATGTTTTTTTTTAAAAATGTTTTCCCCTTAAAAGGGGGTTCCTACATTTTTTATGTCATAAAATTGCAGAAAATCAAAAATGTTGATGGTTAATGTTTTGAAAGCACAAAATTCATAGTTTGAATTTGAAGTCAAAATTAGACAAAAACGCTTCTCAAAATTTGTATTTGTTAAGAGCTGGCTTTTGCAAAAATTAAGCGTAGCTGCAAATAAAACCTAGGGGCAGATAGATTTTCCGATGAATGGTGTCCAAAACCCATTTTTTTACACATTCTAGATAAATAATCGCACTTATTGAAATAACACTCATCAGAAGTTTAGCTTACTGGTGATACAGGTTATCTTAAAAGGTTAGTTTTCAAATTGGCTAATCCAAATAATATCCTGGAAGCCTTGTTTGGCTATTTTTTCATCGCCAATTTATAAATATAGGAACCACCACCCTCTTTAAACTATTTCGACCCGGCTGATTTTAAAACTCTCATGGCTGCCCTGTTTGGCTGTTTTCTCATCCAGAGAAGTCAATTTCAACCACCTGTAGTCCCTTATAGTAACAAAAATATTTTCCGAATACAATTGACTCAGAATAGACTATTCTCTGAAATGTTGTGGTTATCGTGAGATCATTGTTCTGAACTGGGATGGGACTTTCATCCCGTTTCAAAAATTTTGTAACATTTCGCCGGGGAATCACCCCGGTACATTCGGATATAATCACATAAAAAAATAGAAGGTTACGCACCAAATGACAAAAAATAAGATAATGGTACAAATGAATGTTTCTTTAAAATAATGTTTTGCCCATAGGCGAGAATTTTTTTTAGATCAATGAAAACTATAGTACCTTTTTCTCAGAGATGGCTCGAGGGATTCTCAAATTTTCAAAGGCAAGTCAGAGGAAAGGTTTCGGGATTCACCCGAAAGATATTTTTGTGGTCCGCCGGATATCCGGTATACCGGAAAAACCGGTCAAATCTTAAATTGTCGGTTTCTCGGTCCCTGGTTATGATATGAGTATGATTTTTTTACTATTCGGCTTCTAATTTTCTGAGCAATTTTTTTTGAGGTCAAATTTTGTAATATGACCCCAAAAGGTCAAATTTGAAAAATGACCCACATGGGGTCATCTTACATGTCATGTGAAGGAAATTTTATGACGGTTCCAAAAATATAAAAATTATATTTTTCTGATGTAATATGACCCCGGAATGTCGATATCGAGTATTTCGGCCCCTAAATTTCAAAACCTCGATATTTCGAGATCCGTAAGCCCCAAGGAGTTCATTTCAGCACCAAATACATTTGAATTTTCCGGCAAATATTTTCAGGGTCATATTTTGAAATATGACCCCAAAAGGTCAAATTACATAAATGACTCTTATGGGGTCATATTACATGTTATAAGAAAGGACAATTCATGACAATTCCAAAAATTATAAAAAGTATTTTTTCTGATGTAATAAAACCCCGAAATGTCGATATTGAGTATTTCGACTCCTAAATTTTTTCGCAAAAAACCTTCACCTATACGCTGGATTTCACTTAATTCATTTTAACTCCATTGCTCATAAATAATTCTTGTGGTTAAATTTTGTAATATGACACAGAAGGGTCAAATTAAAGAAAATTTGCATTTGGTCATATTAAATTCCATATCAATCTTTTTTTATTTTGAAAATTCATGATATACTTACCGTAAGAGCCCGAAATTCTTTAATTGTTGTTTTGATCGTGTTTTGATTGATAAGAGGGTCATTTCAATTACGATCCTTGGCTCTACAAAACGAGTTTTTTCTTTGATAACTTTTCTTTGCGAGCTTCTTCTCGGTTTTAATAGTCGAAAAACCCCCTAATTTCGTCAAAAATTCGAAATAGATTATCATTTTTCGGAAAAATCTAACCACAAAACGCGGCATAAAATTTAGCACAAAACAGTTTATTTGAAAATTTGAACACACGTGGTCGATTTCTCGGAATGTGACGATTAGCACACGGAATTATTGCCCGAAAATGGCAGAATATTTTCTGAGAAAAGATATAAGAGGCTATGACATGTTGATAAGAAGCCCGATAACAGATATTTAACGAAAAACACAACTTTAAAAATCGATTTGAGGCCGATTCTGTCATTTTTGAGGCCTACGGACCCCAAATATTGAGGTTTTGAACTGTGAGGCCGAAACCCTGAAGTTCCGGGGTCATATTACATTTTTAATAAAGAAAACTTTTTATATTCTCGGAATCGCCATGAAATTTACTTTCTAATGACATGTTATATAACCCTATAAGAGTCATTTATGTAATTTGACCTTTTGGGGTCATATTTCAAAATATGACCCTGAAAATATTTGCCGGAAAATTCAAATGTATTTGGTGCTGAAATGAACTCCTTGGGGCTTACGGATCTCGAAATATCGAGGTTTTGAAATTTAGGGGCCGAAATACTCGATATCGACATTCCGAGGTCATATTACATCAGAAAAAAATAATTTTTATATTTTTGGAACCGTCATAAAATTTCCTTCCATATAACATGTAATATGACCCCATGTGCGTCATTTTTCAAATTTGACCTTTTGGGATCATATTACAAAATTTGACCTCAAAAAAAATTGCTCAGAAAATTTGAAGCCGAATGGTAAAAAACCATACTCATATCATAACCAGGGACCGAGAAACCGACAATTTAAGATTTGACCGTTTTTTTCCGGTATACCGGATATCCGGCGGATTACAAAAATATCTTTCGGGTAAATTCCGAAACCTTTCTTCTGACTTGCCTTTGAAAATTAGTGAATCCCTCCAGCCATCTCTGAGAAAAAGGTTGGAATCGTTATGAAATTTCGTTTCATATGCAATGTAATATGACCCCATGGGAGTCATTTTTAAAATTTGAACTTTTGGAGTCATATTACAAAATTTGACCCGGAAAAAAAATGCTTTTAAAATTTGAAGCCGAATGGTAAAAAAATCATACTCATATCATAATCAGGGACCGAGAAACCAACAATTTAAGATTTAACTTGTTTTTTCCGGTATACCGGAAGTGACCCACATGATGAGACCCTTTTAAGAATAGGCTCATGATCATTCTTTAGTCTGTCCTGAAAAAAATTTCAAGTTTCACCCAGCCATTTTCTTGAAATCGGTAGCACCAGGCAGAGCATTCGTGGATTCACTAAAGTGCAAAGCCGTCTTTAGTTTTCATTGATCTAAAAAAAATCCATTTTTTGTCATAGTTTAAAAACATTTTTCAAAAATTAGTATTACTAGTATGTGGCTAATAAAGGTGACTGGACATTCCTATTGATTTTTCGTAGACCCCCGAAAATAAATAAAACACAATCTGGACAAAACTGAAAATATTTCAATTCGAACTCAAAATTTTCGAAAGAAGCAAACTTTTAAAAATTAAAAAGTTACATTTATTTTTAAAAAGTTGGGATCAGGAATAGACTTTTTTCAAGTTTTCTTGAAATACGTAACGTAAGTAATAATTTAAGTTACTATTAGAATGTACAAATTTAACGGCTGTCGTAACTGAGCCCGAATTCGACCCTCAATCTAACCAACGTGCAATTGACGAAATTTTCTTCGAAGAATACGGATTTAAGGGACTTTGCCGGATTAATGGCTCAAATATCGTTTCTGACAGATATGCAATTTTATCGAAAGCAGAAGGTTGCGTAATTGTAGAGTCAGGTCATAGGTAAGGAGTCAGAAGTGAAATTTAAAGAAAAGATTTAAAACGTGAACAATTTTGAAACTATTTCAACAGTAGGTAAAATCAGGCTTCCAAAAGGGAAGGGAACAAAAATTGAGAAATGCAAAGGGAAGGATTCTCGAGGGGAAGGAGGGGTCAGGAAATAATTCAGGGGAAGGAATTTTTAACCAAGGTTCGAAAAATCGAATTTTTTATGTTAAATATCAAGTGAGGATTGTCAACGTTGGATATTCTGAGACAGGCCTCGGCAAGCCAGCAAATTTTTCTGGCTTGACTTGGGGCTTGACGGTTACCAAAAATCTTGGCCTGGCTTGACCTTGACTTTGGCTTGATCTTTTTTGCTGGTCTGATATGTAAAAAAATATTTTTGAAAGATTTGTGAAAAAAACGGACTTAAAATGCGGTGATTTCAAATTGCATTTGAATACAGAATGAAGCTGTGAAGCTTTGATATGAAGATATAAGGTAAAACAGATAAAAAAAAACATGAGAAAATTTTTAACAATGTTTTTGGGTCATTTTAAGCCATGTTTGGATAAATTGTACAAATTATTTTTTCTCCTCATTCACTATTTACGATCCACATAGTCATTTGGGCTTTGTCACAAATCGGTCCTGACGATCCGCGGCCACTAATAGACTCCATATTCTAGAAAATTCTTTAAAATTAGCAAAGTTTTGTTGAAATCCCCATTGTTGGTCAAGTCAAGTCAAGCCCACCGCAAGCGAGGCAAACCTGGCTTGGTATGTTAAATGCCAAGTCAGACCAAGAGGTACTCTTGGCTCTGATTGACTTGGCTCAAGCCAAGTCAAGCCACCAAAGTCAAGCCTGGCTTGCCGAGGCCTGTTCTGAGACTTGAAACTCGTGTGAGTAGCACGTGATATTTATGTATATTTGTTTGCAGTAACCAATTAACATTTATTGCCCATTTGTATAATAAAATTCAAGCTAAGGCTAGGGAATTATAATCTTGAAATATACGTTATGACTCATAACTTATGAGTGTATATATAATTAGGGTATATAATGACTGTATTTAAAAAATAGTTACTCGATAATAGGGTCTTATAAATCTCCGATCACTTTGTGGCGCTGTTTGAGTTGCTCAAAAACTGGGTTTTGATACTTTTCATAATAAAGGCGATTGCATATCGGAATTTTCCATCGTAAGTATTTTCCGGTATCATAATAATTAATAATAACGTTCCCTTTTAGAAGCCTGGGTAAAATGTATAACTTTGGTAACTCAAGTTTCTATCGCGTGAAAGTTAAGTATAATTGATAATCATATGGTTACTTTTTTTAGGACACCCCACCAGTTTTGTCACTACCATTTGAGAACGGAACAAGATATTCGCATACGGACTTCAGCATCCATCGGCCAATAAATAACTTTAAGACTATTTTTTTTTAATTTACACCGGATGTCCGGTTATACCGGAAATTGACCGGTTGAAGCTTAAAAGGACGATTCTGAGAACATCACACATCTTTCGAAGCCAAATTTGGGCATTTCGTTCAACTTTTTGCCAAATTTTTTTGTAATTTGTCACCTTTTTGTAAAAATCATAAAGTGTAATTTGACCTTTAAAGGTGATATGACAAAAAATTTGTTTTCAAACATTTTATTTTGAAAAGCTACCCAGGTAAGTAAATTTTAAACTCCACAGGTCTCTTGACTTTGAAGATAAAAAACTGTTATTTGACTCTTTGAGAGCTGTAAAATTACAAAAAAAATCGGCAAAAAGTTGTACTAATTGCCGAAAAAATTGCTTCGAAGGATGTGCGGTGTTCTGAGAATCGTCTTTTGAAACTTTTACCCGTCAATTTCCGGTATAACCGGACATCCGGTAAAAATTTAAAGAAAATGGTCTTAGAGTTTTTTATAGGCTGTTGGAAGAAGAAATTCGTTCGCAAATATCTTGAGCTGTTCTCAAATGGCAGCGACAAAACTGGTGGGGTGTTTTAAAAATAACCTAAGTGTTTTTAAATCTATGTTCGTTTCACAATTTAAATAACTGTTACAGTCCCTACCCCCTCGAAATGCAAATAATCCCCTTCAACCCCTCAAAATGCCTGTTTTTTCTCAAAAAGACTTTCACCCCTTAAAATGCATAATTTATTTTAGCAGAGTACGCAATCTACTTTTTACGTACAAAAATTTTCTTGGATTATCTCTACCGATCATCACCTGGGCAAGGATTGATTTCTCCGATCGTTTTGTTGGCTACGCAAAAGGGTTCTATTTGTTAATGTCATATGAGACTCAAAATATCTGGCATATAAGGTCTGCTTTTGTATAGAAAATTTAGTAAACAAAAATGACGAGAATAATACTCAAAGCGTAATATGATTTACATTAGCGAGCAAAAAAAAGACATATAATGGTTTTGTATATAGACAGCGGTCGAAAAAACGCAGTCTTATTTGGCGTACTTAATTTTTTCTGAAAAAAAATCGGTACACAATACCAGAGACAGTCAATTGCTAGAATATTGATACTCCAGAAACCTCCAATAGAGGCTTACGGCAATAAGAATAAAGTCCATATTCACTCACTTTGAGCAAGAAGTTTATAATTGCTAAAAAATCTCGCATCAATTGCCTTATTTTTAATAGTTGAGCTTATTTAAACTTTAACATCATTAATTTAATTAGCACCGACTGCCACGTAGATCTGTATATTAATTTATGAATAAAGACCGCTTATTGTTTCTAAACATCTATTCGTATAATTAAATTTAAAATTTCTAGAAAATTTAATTTGTAAGTCTTTGAAACTAAGAAATTCAGCAAACCACGATTCGTATTTGTGGTAGAATTGTTCAAAGAATCGAAAAAACATAAAATATCAAGAAAACAATTTTTCTCTAGAAAAAAGGCATGCCCCCTTGAAATGCGCATAATCCCCTTTGCCCCCTATTGAAATGCCTATTTTTTTTGCATTTCGAGGGGGTAGGGACTGTAGTTCTTTGTTTCAAAGATTATGTCTTAGAATCAGAATTTTATAATTTCTATGGAATTTTCTGTTTTTTTTCTTATTAATTATGAACAAGATGACTTCGGCAGATTTATTTACACCTAATTTGATCTTATTTTACACGGTAGGGAAAGTCGACAATTTTAATCTAGAAATTATTTTTGCTCTTTAGTCGACCCAAATTATTATTTATAGAATGTATATAAAGAACCTTTTTTGTAGCCTATAGGATGGCTAACAAAAATTTAACCGGTAATTTAACCGGTTTTTAGAGGTTTAAAAAGGTGATATTTGCTCCAACATATGGTGTCACGTGTAGAAACAAATATGTAGAATTTTTAATTGACTTCTATTTCTTATTGATTAGAAAACTTAAATTTGAAACGAAATAAGCAGGGTAATTTATTTTTTTATAAATATGCTGAAAACACAGAAATTTTTACTGATTTTTTTTGTACTCATGAATTTTCAAAAAAAAATTTGATTCTTAGATTGCATAAAACCGCACAAAAAAGTTTTCCAATTTTTGAAATTGCGTTGAATATGCAATTTCAAATTACCTTCTACAGGCAGAATTTTGTAATTTGATCTTTTGGTGTCATATTGCAAAATTTGATCCCAAAAAAGTTAAAGACGAAAAGTAAACAAATAATACCCATATCATATCCAGTGACCGAAAAACCGACCATTAAAGATTAAACCGGTGTAAAGGCTTTAAAGGGGTGGCATAAGTCCAGCAGATTGGTACATTTTTCAGAGCAATACAGGGTGTAAGGTTTTTCCCTTCTTTTTTCCAAACTGGTTACACTTGATTTCCGCCGTTTTGATTGGTTGNCCGAACTCAAATCTTTCCTAAAATGGTTAAAAATAATTTTATGAAGCTAAAACATATTTAAATCGGTACAGCTAACTATAATAAGCATGAAAAAATTAACTGACTTACTATTTTCGTAAGTTATATTGACTCCAGGATTCCGGGTTTATGCCACCCCTTAATAAACTGAATATTTATTATAACATATATATTTCGACAATCAAGTTGTCATCGTCAGTGCTATTTATCAGTACTAAAAAGTTATGTACACTGGGTGTACCCTTATCCGTACGCACCCTTATCCGTACGATGTACTCTTATCCGTACTATTTTTGGTCGAGATGAAAACCCTTATAAGCCTATGTAGACGTGTACCCTTATCCGTACGTTGTACCGTTATCTGAACGATTTTTGGCCGAGCTGAGGTGTACGGATAAGGGTACACCCAGTGTACAAAATTTGAAAACAATTATTTTATGCATATTCTAGAAAGTTTAAAAAAAGTTTGTTTTTTAATAATACCACTAAAATTCAGTCATA
This sequence comes from Oikopleura vanhoeffeni, assembly GCA_004367855.1. Taxonomy (NCBI): domain Eukaryota; kingdom Metazoa; phylum Chordata; class Appendicularia; order Copelata; family Oikopleuridae; genus Oikopleura; species Oikopleura vanhoeffeni. The sequence continues at coordinate 72,907 of SCLH01000638.1, read as the reverse complement.
GCCTGACATAATTAATCTTTTAGTGGTACATGTATGTAATTTGACAAAACGGTGTAAAGGCAGGTATTCCGGTCTGAAGTCAACTGCTGTAAATGCTGATGTCAGCAATATAGTAGGTCGTTCGGACTAGTATATTCTACCTTCAGGCATGACTATCGAGCCTATATAAGGCTGCGTAGCCATGGTGTTCCCGGTATACCGGTAATGATCAGTGATTCAAGACCCAGCTTACTTTTTGCCCGTAAGCCTTCCCAGATGAGTCGAAAAATAACTATTGAATTCTGACCAGCCTTTTTTCTGAAATCGATGCCACAGTTGATGGTACTAGGGCGTACATGCTGAAATCCCGTAAGGGGCATAAAGTTGTGTTATTGTGGAATCAGGTCATAGGTTCTTTTGACCCGTGATCGTAATTAACTCCGACGCATACAATAGGCTGTCTCACGTCCATGCCACTTATAATAAATAAATAGGTCCTTTAAATTTAGTCGTGTATGACAAAAAAAATTAAATTATTATTTATATAGTGATAACTTTCTTTGCCAGAGGCCAGTTCTGGCTTTGCTGATCCAGTTAAAACAAATAAGTTGAATTAGTAATAATAAAATTTGGTAAACAAAATATCGAGATATCACGACAGAGTTTAAAAATAACCAATGATTTTCAAAAAAGAAATCGCTCATAGTAAGAATTTATAAATAAAATAATAACCAGCTTCTGAAAAGTTCGAGGTTACTTTTGAAAAATAAAAGTTCACTGTCATCAGTGATGTCATCACCTTGACAATCGGGTGTGATTAAATATGAAACCGAGCTTGTGATTTTTTCATTTTATTTGAACTTTTTCGATGAGTATTTTTAGTCGAAAATTTTTACAAATTAGTACGGGAAAGTTTATTACTCTTAAAATATATCAGAAAATAATAATTCCTACAAAATTTATGTTCACATTTATATGTTTTAACCGTAAATTTTAAAAATACACATTTAAGATGACTTGTTAACCAACCGGTTTGACTGCGAAAGTAAAAATTTAATCGAAACATGAACAATTTCGCAAATTTATATTTTACTTGTACTAATGATTTCCGCCTACGCACTTTTCATGCAATACTAATCGGGCAGCCGTTTTGAGCGGTGAGAAAAAGCTCGTTTTTTGTATTAAATAACTTAACCCTACGCATGACTCAAAACGGTTTCTATGATGAGTATTGTAGCAAAAGAAAGTCATTATAAAAATGTATACTCCGTTAATTTATCTCTTGGTAACGTCCGATGGCATACTTGGGATTTAAATATTTTCTTGGGAAAGAGGATTTGTTTTGGTGCAAGCAAAATTATTTGTGTTTACACCGCGCCCTTTGAGCATAATACGGATATTGAGTGTTTTTTATCAAAGTGTCTTATCGGTGTAATTTTTGTATGTTGCTCAAATTGGCGTGACGGGATCTGGTTTGAGGCGTAATGATTGCGGAATATGCCCGTCCGCCTTTATCCACTTTTAAATAAAATGGTGTTTAAGTTTCACGCACATTATTCCGAACTTGGGAGGAAAAGTGAGGGATTAGGGGTACCAAGGACAATAAAAAGGGCTAATTTTTTTCGGTTTATAGTGGGGTTTCATTACAGAGAAAACTTTTGCCAAAATAAATATATAAATAAATATTCTCAAATTAATAGTAAATACGAAAAATCAATTTTCTTTTTAAAAATAAATTATGATTTTTCATTAGAAGGCGGAAATTTTGAGCTTATACCGACTTTTTTTCAAACTTTTTGGCTTCAATATATACAGCAAAATTTATTGATGTGATTTGAGTGCACTAATTTGAAAAGGCTTCAAAGAGTAAAATTGAATTGCTCTAATTTGATTAAATTATGGGTATTCTTGAAATATAGCTATAATTTAATTTTTGTGGCTTTTTTTGATATTTTTCACTCGCAAAATCCAGGTCCTCTACTTCTAATTGTGTTAAATTTGCAAGGAAAAAATCGCTCTATTAATTTACTCTATAAGTAGCGGTTAGCAAATTTAGAATTATTGTCAAATTTAATATTATTTTATGACTCTTAAATTTTGCTCTTTCGTGCCATTGATGGTCAAACCCGAGTTTCAAATCATTGTCCGATGTCAAAAGTAGATGCGGTTTTTAAGTTGAAAACTTGTCTTATAAATTCAGCTCTCTCGGTTTGTACAGCAAAAGTTTTTCTTTGAAGACGTTTTCGCGTACGTCAAAATCCTATTTATATATTTTGTAAACAAATTAGGCATGTTAACAACTAAAGTTTACAAAACAATGATGAAATAATAGTTATATCATTTTAACATTTTTTTTAAAGTTTCACGCACATTGTTCCTTACTGGAAGGGTCGCAAAGTTAAAGAAGGTGTTATGAGATTAGATATTGGAGGAAAATTATTAACAAATTATTTGAAAGAATCACTGTCTTATAGACAACTAAACTTGATGGACGAATTTATGGTAACTGAACAAATTAAGGAAGCGGCTTGTTATTCTACTTTGGATTATAAGAAAGATATGCAAAATAAACAACTTAACAAGTTGTTTATACTACCAGGTTAGAATGTTTATCACAAGATAACATTTTTAATAATTTGTGATTGCATAAATTGATAAAAATGGTTTTAAGGTGCATTTTAACAGTGGCGGTATTTTTGTTTCGATTTTTTAATTTGGTTTATAAAAAACGCAAAAAAATTATTTTCAAATTTTTTTATACTTAGAAAATTTCCAATAAAAAATAGTTGGATAACTTTGAATAAGTTAGCACCGAGTGTGGCACTCAGTGTGCAAGTTTATTTCAATTAAAACTTTATTCAAATAGTTTGTTTCAGAAAGCTTTACATTTTTTATTCGGTTTTTGCCCCTGGTAAACCTGCTTTATAATTAATTTAGGACCTTAGTTTTAAGAGATTACGCAATTTTGTATTCTAGATTTCACAACTGGTACTGCTGGTAGGCTGGAAAGCATCGAAAAATATACTATAAAATCCACTGATCAATTTATCCGACTGAATAAAGAGCGATTTCAAATTCCTGAAATCATCTTCAACCCTGGTGATGGCCAAATTGACTCTTGTGGAATACACGAAGCTGTTCATTTGGCAATTTTGAAATGTCCAAAAGATATTCAGCCAATTCTTTACAGAAATATTATGCTGACAGGAGGAAACTGCAGTTTTCCAAATTTTAAAGTACGATTACTAAATGGAATCAGAGGTAAAATACTATTGTCTTTTTGAGCCGTTTCAATTCGACAATCCGAAATACAGAAATAAATCAGTAAATACAGATAACCAAATACAGGGGGGCCCCAATAGCTCCGGCCAAATATTGCCGAATGTGCCAATATCGCCGAATTTTTTTGCCAAAAAACTTTCGGCAATATTGCCCCCCCTGTATGTCTTAGATTCGAACGCAGGACCATATTGTCTTTTTCGCCACTTATTATTATGGCGAGATTTAAATTTAGCGAAGTGTAAAAGAAGTTTTCATTTGCAAAGCGCTCTGTGATTGGGTAACTCCAAAATAGCTCGAGCATTTCATTGGCCAAGAAAACTAATTTCCACAAAAAGAAAACTGGGAACCTTATTACCTCTATCTTAATCTCTGTAATAAAGAGTTTCTTCAAAAATGTAAAAAAACCAAGAAACCGCTTAAGCCGGACTAAAGTGGATTGGAACACCGAAAAAAACGATGTATTAACTGGGGGGTCGTCATTTTTGCTTACATATTTGGGTCGCAGCGCAAGCTGCGACTCTATTTTTATTTTTTTNAGAAATCGATAAATTCTCCTTGCGGCTAAAATTTCTTGGCTATCGATACAAAAAACCGCGTTTCCCGATAATCTCATTAACCGTTTGGTCTACAGAGGGGGGGTTCCTTTTAAAAAAAAGGCGTACCTTAGTTGTTAGCAAAATATAATTTTTTTCTACGTATTTTTTAGCGCAGATTTTGCATTTTTATTTTTCCTTTTTTTTTATTTAAAAACTTGATTTGGCCCCATGGCGCACCTATCTAACGCATATAATCTGTAATTTTTAATATAAATCAAATTTTCATTAATTCTCTCATATGATATGAGTCATATCGATTTCCATCATATTTTAAACGCATATTTGATGAATGTCATCCGAAAATAATTATATTATATAGAATTGATAAAATATTACTTAGAATTTTTTTTAATATTCCTGAGATGGCCGCTCGGATATTCTGCGGCCATAAATTATCGGTTAAAATAGAGTTGATAGCGTTGATTTCCGCCATTCCAGTTCCCGAGCTACCATAAAGAGGAAACTCAAATCCGTTTTACAGCTTTCCTATAAAGCTGATTTGGGAGATTGCAAACCAACAAGTTTATGTCCATTTCCCCTCAGTTTTCAATTTTTTGCCGAGTCTGGTCGCAAATCTTTTTTTTCCCATTTTAAGATACGGATCTAAAATATAAATCACTAGAATTTGTCGTACTAATATAACAGGAATTTAAATAAGGATGCAGAGAAATATCCTATCTGTTCTTTCGACCATAGTAACAGGTTGGGATTCGGGGCGATTTCCAGCTTTGTAATCTTGAACGATCTTCGTGAATTTGATTAGCGCCAGTTTTATAATTTCTTAAATATTTTTGAGTTTATTTTCGAATAACTATGGCAATTGAATATCAACTGGTTGTATTTTTAATGACGCATACTGTATGGTCATTACCTGTCCGATAATTACTTTTAATCGTTTGCTATTTATCAAAATTTTGTTTGATTTATATAGTTTTTTGGCTATTCTGGGCGATTATTTTGACACAAATGTTTGAAAAACGATATTAAACATGTCTGATAGATTGAAGGTTAATAACCTGAAAAATTTCCTAATCTTTAACGCCACGGAGGAGTAATAACTATTTTAAAAGAAATGTCTCTCTATTCTGAAGGTTGTTTCTGATTGGTCGAGCGCATCGTGACGTCCATTTTTCAGGATGTAGATTCCTCGTTCTAATATCACAAACGTTAATTAAAATATCTTTGTTCTAACGATGTGTAGTATTTCCAGATTTTGGTTTTCAAAACCGCAAATCCTCCATTTTTTACGACGACCGCCTCAAACATTTTATCTTCTTAAACGTGAACATGCTGTTAGTCTTTGGAGCATTGCTGATTGTGATGCATGCTCCTCGAGACATTTCACTTTGCAATCGAATTTTTATTTTATTGCGTTTCAAAGTTTTACACTACGTTCGCTCCCTCTTCTCTCCTCAGTCCTTTTTCTCGACTGCATTACCTATTTTTTAATATGTCTCATATTCATCTGAAACTCATCATACATATCCTGATTTTGTGATTTTTGCTTTTTATAGGTTTCTATCGTTTGTAATTTTGCTGCCTTGTATCAATTGTAGTTTTTTTCAACTTGAATTTTGTGGCCAATTTCATTCAGTTTTCATTTTTTCAAGCTCAATTTAATGATGATTTCTTTGATAGCATCAGTTTAATTCGGACTGACGAGATTTGTGCGGAGATTTTGACATCTGTCAACTAAAATTATGTTATTCGTAAAAATTCGTATAAAGCGGCAATCTCAAAATTCAAAATATGCCAAATTTGGCTGTAATTTTGGCATTGACAATATAGGAAATTTTATAGGTTTTGGTTTAGCGGAAGTCAATTGTCAATGATTTCTAGAAAAAATTTTATTGATTCGATTAAGCTTAAAATGTCAGTGAAAATGAAAGCTCATGGTTGACTGAATGAAAAATCTGCTTCCATCATGTCACATTTCTTGTGCGATAGAATCCGAAAACTTAAAATTTTAAATTGAAACTCAAATTTCTAGAAAATGGCCGGAAATTTTTTTTTAATTAAGTATGGAGCTTGAGAATATATGTTATTCTTTCTCATGCAAGAGAGATATTTTTTGATATATGCTCCTAAAATGAAAATTGCATTTTAGTTCAACCCCGAGTCAGATTTTTGGAGTTTCTAGAAAATATTTTCATCCGATTGTTATCGTAAATACCCCTCAAGATTGAAGCTGACTGCATCAAACGAAAGTAAAACTGTCAATCACTTTACTTATTTTTAGCATTTTTCATTAAAATTGTGGGGGTTTAGTGTATTTTTTCTCAAAAAGTAAGTAGCTTTAGCTGTCTGAAGAAAAAATAGCTGTTTTCTAAAGAAAAAATTTGAAAAAATCGGAAATTTTAAGAAAATTCCAGAAAATGTATTTTGTGGCGTTCCTGAGGTCATGTTATCATTGTGATATAACTGAAATAAAACCGTGATACGCTCTTAAATTTAGGAGATAAATAATCTTTATATTTTTTAAAGAAGCACCCTCTGAACAAAAATGGGAAGGGATACCGGAAAGGTTTTTTGCATCGATAGTCCAAAGGAAATTTTAACAGCCCATTTTTTTCGATTTCGACCTCCCTCAGATTAACCGGATTCTACCGAAAAAAGGGAAAATACTCTATTTTGAAGGTAAAAAAGGTACTGCTTTACTGCCACCAGATGGTATAAAATGATTCAAAACGCTTCCTTTGGAACTTTCCTAGATGCTATTTAAAAAATTTCTCCTCTGGAACGTTCTACTTGTTTTGCTGGAGAGGTGGTTCCATTAACAAAAGTTACCTAAGGGGCTGTCGATTGAAAGCGTTGAATTTTAAATTGATAGAATACTATCTGGCAACAAACCAATTGGTTGTTGGTTCTCCTGCAAGAGGGCGCCAAAAATGGTTGTTTTTCAAAAATAAGGATTCGTTACAGTTCATGCTCGGTGTTATATTATATTCTTGATTTCAAATTCGGCCCGACAAAATTTAAGATAATTATTAGCGGGTTTATAACGTTAATAAAATATAAATTAAATTGGCCATGAAATGTGAGATCCGGATTAAAAATGCTAATTCCTCGATATTTAGACACAAGCGATTTTAATTGTCTTAATTTTAATTTCGTTCTCTAGCCGATGATAACTAATTGTTATTTTTTTTTCGGTTTTTAATTTCGAGGATCTTCACTCATTATTTCCAGAAACGGTCGAATTCAGAATTTTCTGTGACATTGCAGTAATTTTCTTGTTGAATTTTAATTTACTTTTTGTGTGATATGTTGTTCGAATTGATTCAATAATTAAGGTCTTTATTTTACAGTTGTTGCAGTTCATTTTCCAGTTTTTTCTAACGCAACTTTTAGCTCTTCCAACTCATTCTTAAAGGGAATGGTTGTAAATTGAGAAATTAATGTGCTCATCTTTTATTTGTAGTGATTTGTCTCAACGCTTATCAGAAATCGAAAGTTGAATTTTTATGATTTTCCAGAAATTGGCCTTGTTGTGCTGTCAGTAAACCGTATAATCTGGTGCAGTGGAAGATTTAACCAATCTTTAGAAATTTTGGCATCGTGTTAGCTTTGTCCAGGCTATTTTAGGATCGGTAAGTGTATAAATGTAACCTTAAATTTCCTTTTTAAGGACGAAAGTTACTCCCGATAATAAGGCCTTCATACTTAGGATATTGCTCAAGTTATAGTATCCGCTGACAAAAAATGTTTCTTAACTTCCTCACACCTTGCTATATAGGCAAAACAAATTGCCGTTCAAACGATATTTATTCTGACTTTATTTTTAGGATTTCTGCAAAAATTTTCTTCATAAAATAATTTTGTGCAAAACGTACATGATATCAAAATTTCTGAGTAAAGCCATGTTTTTAGGAAATGTATTATGAGAATTTTTTTTGATATATTATTTGTTCTGCAGCTTTCACATCCGAAGTTTTTTTTCTTCAGACTGATTTTTTTATGAACACATAAATGGGCCACAACTAAAGACGAAACTCGAGTTACATGCTGATTAGACATTTTTCAGCATTTTGTCGTATATTTGCGCCGGGAAGGCAATTAACTTTCAAAAATATCTTAATTTCTTTCAAATATTTTTGCTTAAACATGTTAAGCCCTCGGCAGGGCGCCGGAGGGCACCTTATAAACCACATTTATAGACGGAACGTTTACGAAGATTGAAAAAAAAATTAAGTTGATTAAATAAGATATCTACTTTTTGTTTGAAAAATATTTGGCCATAAACATGCAGCGGCCAGCCGGAGGCTAAACGTTTGAAAAACATTCGTGAAGGAACATTTTTAAATTCACCAAATTTAGAAGATTAATTCAGCGAATCTACCATTAAGGGTATGGTGGTTCCTATTTGACATATTCTGCGATAAAATATTAGCGAAACAAAGCTTCAAGGATATATTCAGATTGAGCCAGTTTGGTGAAACTAGTCTTTAATCTTGCGTAAAAACTGTGTCAAAAATTTTTTGCATGCATACTCCAGACACGAAAGCGAGTATCGGGAGACCTAAGTCAAAACGGAAACATCTATCTCCTCTCAGGCTTTATTTTGACAATAAACTAAATTTTTATATAACCTGTAAGCTTAGTATTTAAATACTTCTGAGGAGCGGCTTTTGTCGATACAGTGCTATTATTTTTTTTCTAAGAATATGAGATAGACCATCCGTTTTTTCGACTTTTTTTCATCGGAACAAAATCTATCTCCTCCTAGGTTAAGATTTCAAAATTCACTCAATTTTAGGCAAACGGTAGCTTCGAAACAAATAGAACTTCTGAGGAGCCGTTTTTTTTGAAATTTCGATCCCAAACTCAAAATATGAATTTTTTCAAGGTCACGGGAAAAATTTCCCAAAAAGTGTTTCGATTTTTTTGCGAAGTTAGGTCAAAAAGAAAGCTTGGAAAACACTGAATAGAAAGTTGGCTTACTCAAGCCGAAATTTTTGAAGTTTTAGTGGTCAAATTACACATTGCGTTATTTTGTACTTAATTTTGAAAAAATACTCAGAAACAAAATCGAAAAAACCAATAAATTTTCGAAATTTTTTTTTGTTCTTATTTGGGTTGTTTCTGTGCTTCTACAACATAAACGATTGATTTGGTGCATTTTTTAGACTTATAACTGGCAGAAATGTAGGAACCACCATACATTAAGTTTAAAGAAAAATTTTTGGCCAGAACATTGCTGCTCCCGGTAGAGCCACGTCGTGGGGTGTAGTCACCGGAAAAGGCTACACTCTGAATCGACGCAAAGATTTGGTATTTACAACTTGTTTTTTCTGGTATTTGTTTGAATGATTTTACGCAACAAAAATGAATAATAATGAATATAGTTTTTCCTGGAAATAGTATATGACAAAAATGGTGTGCGCGCATTTCATAATAAGTGAGTTGCAAATGTTTTCCTGTACATTGTTTGTTTCTTAAACTTCTCCGTTTTGTTTATTTGATCAAAGGTTGAAAACCAATCAAATCAGGATTTCTCAAAAGAAGGCGGCATAGGTAATCCTTTAAAAATGTCGCCGCTGCTCAAAATACTGCATCCGACATAACTTATCGTCAGCAATTAACATTCAGCAAACAACTTGTCTGCGGTCATAATATCAATTTATTATATGAATTTAAGGGGGGTAGTGTCTGATGAAAGTTTTTCGTGGAAGTGAGAGTTCTATACAATGATCGAAAAATGATTGGTGATGGTGTTCCGCGAACTTTCCTATAAAGTGGTTTTCCCACCAGAGGGCGCAACTTAAACTTTGGTACATTTTTTTGGTAGTACATATCAGATCAGTTCATTGTAAGGACAAATTAACTTATGAACTAAAACTAATATCTACGGTTTAGTTTTTTAAAAAACTTAAAATACAGTAGATAACCTCCAAAATATGAATTTTTGTCCACTAGGTCATTTTCTCAGAAAACTGCCATCAGAATAGAATAGTGTTTTCTTGGAGGTTACATTCCCTATACAATTTCGGAGCATATTACGGTGTATTTTTTTTTAATTTTTGTGATCTAACAAGAATAATAGCATAATTATAAATGCCAGAAAATTTTTTAAGCGATAAATTCTATGTTTGATCACCTTTAGGGAAAATGTTGAAAATTAATACATTCCCTGTAGTTGACTGTCCTGCGCGTAATTTTTTTCATAGATCAGAAGTTGAAATAAAGATGCTTTGGAACTTTATAAACAAACTTATTATTGAAGAATTTGTTACTTTGAATTTATTAACCATTTATAATCGCTAAGTTGTCAAAGCCATATTGCAGCATATCATGCTTCACTGTGGGTCACAATACTGTTAAAAATGTGAGCCACAATATACGCAGTCCGCTCAGAAGCCAGAGTTGGGCAGCTTCAATTATAAATTACAATGAATTAAAAATCTGGGTTATTGAATTCGTTACTCTCTTGATTGAACATGAAAAGTTGGAAAATCAGTGATCGTACTGTGCTCGGTTATTCGACATGCTCTCAATGAATACATATTGGTCAGAAAAACCAATGGCAAAAAAAGGCACTAAATTAAAAAAATAAAAAATCAGCGGCAATACAGACAATGTGCCTGGTTACGAAAGAAAAGTGATTCGACAAACACTGAGCACCAAGAACTTTCCCTGCTTTATTAACTTCAATTTTAATAACTGACGTGGTTTTGAAATTAAATTTTTATATTTTTTGCTTCTTTGTTTACTTTGGCTTCTGTATTATTTCTGTACATCAAAATAAATCCAAACTAAAAAAATTAATTCGAAAAAATAATTCAAATTTGGAATTCTCGATTTTTTTATTATCTACATTTGGAAATAAACGTCTCCTAATAATTCACAACTGGTGATATCCAAATGGACTGAACATAGGGTGAAATTATCTAATTCAATTTGGTGATAATTTTAGAGCTTATCATATCCAAAAAAATGTCTTTTATGAAAAAATAAAGACAAATTAACGATTTTTTGTCTACTAAAAGGAAAAAAAAAATATAAGTAATTGATTATTAGGTCAATATATAATGTGAACTTAATGAGTTTTGTTTTTGAGAGAAAAATAATGGGCTGGTTGACACAGCGAGAGTGATTTTTCTCAAAATGGGTTAAATTCTAGGATGGCGCTAAGCACGAAAACACTTTATGAAAAGTCGCGAAACGCATCACCAATCGATTTTTTTTGTCGACTTAGTAAAGACTCTCATTCCGAAAAACTTTTCACAGACCTACCCCTTAAAAAAATCGTTGGTTTTTGAAACATCTGATAGAAATAGAGAAAATCGATTTTTTAGAGAGCAAGAAATTGCTGATTCGAGAACGTTTAGAAATCTATTTTATAGTTTCAATATTCAGTGGTAAAAATTGGCCTTAGCTTTGTTCTCGCAAGTAAATTTTCAAAATCCGAATGCATGCCTTACAACCCTACTAGCGGTTATTTTGTAAAATTATTCTATCAGAGATTTCTGAACTCTCAAAACGGCAGTAAGTACTTCAAGGGGGATTTTTAAAGCTGAACTTGAGATTTAAGGTTCCATTTTTACAAAATTCGGCAATCGCACCAGCGTCCCCGGGCGTTTGCGTATGTTTTTTTTGGTTGGCCGTTTTATAACACCCGCCATCTTTTTTGTATGCTATTTGAAAAATGCATAATGACATTTTTTTGAGATTTTTAGTCGAACTTTTTGGAAAATATTTTGAAAAATTTTTCTCAAAATTTCTGGTTCAAAATTTTTCAAACTAATTTTACTGGAATCCTAGCTGAAAATATTAGGGATCTGCCTACTTTTCACTATATCTAAACATGTCTTCGTTTTGCTTTTTCGCTCTTGTTTATCCTCTGAATCATACATTTGTAATAAAATACCGGTTTGCGCGAATTTAGTTAAGCCCTCTTTAATCAAGAATTAAAACGGAAGCGACGCATTTCAATTTAATAAATTAGACTACATGAAATTTTTTTTCTTTCGATGTGCTAAATTTCGAATTTTTTTCGTCTTTTTTCAGAATTTAACCTTTCGATTTTGACTTAAAAATTAAAATAAATTAATTTCGTGGTCGACTAGGACGTATGTTTCGGGTTCCTATTAATACGAAAAGAAATAATTTACTGTATTTAGACACCCAAGTAGCAAACGCGCGTTTTTTTTTGAGTGTTGTTTCAAAAGACGATTTATAAACGTAAAAAATAATCAATTGAAGAAAATTCAGATTAAATACAAAATAAGCTCAAAAGTGACAACTTGTCTTCGAAAAGTTTTTACAGTGTATACGAAACATGTTTTGAAGTGCAAAAATTTACTATAAGACTAGAAAAATTTGAAAAGGTGCAAATCTGTCAATATGCCCGAGGACCCTTATGGATTCTTTAAAAATTTCTTTCAAATAAACTCACGATCTAGACTGTTCCAATAATAAGGTTTTCTCTTTTAAAATTGACTTTAGACTTTTAAAATGTATTTCCTTACTAAGCTAAAATCAAAGAGTAGTTTAAGGAAGGGAAATCCGCTCTAAAAATACGATCATCGAACTTTGAAACAGCCCATAATTTAACTGTAATACTGTAAACTTGATAATTAGCTTAATTTGAGCAATGATACTTTTTGGATAAAATTTTCTAGCTTTTACATATTATTCCAGATATAACTTTGCTCGAAAAATAAAAAACGGGGTTCCCGGTGTCACTTACCACCTTACGCATAAGTTTAATGAAATGAAGCAGTTGTTGCAGCTTTTTGAAGTTAAAAATTTTCGTACGTATAGTTCCAACATAAATTGGAAGTGAACTTGATGAAAGAATTTTGTATTTTGAAGAATAAAGAAGTCAAATAATCAATTTTTGCTTCTGTCGAAATAATTTGCGATTTTGCTAATTCTCCCAGCAGGGGCGATTCCACTTTAAACAAAACTGTAATTTTATAGTCATGGAATGTTATTATCTAACCGAATTATAATTGATAAAAGTTACGAATCGTTCAGAAAGCCATAGGAAAATAGAAGTTTAAAAAGTTTAAATTGCTTCAGATTTCTTGGAATGTCACTTTGTTGTTACTAAATGTTCTAGATTGTTTTTACTTTTAAATTTTTTTTTAAAAAGCTTTAGTTCAAAATGTCGGCTATTGCGAAAGTGGTACAAAAAAATGCCAATTGACAAAAGTACGGAATTACCCGGCAGCCCAAAATAACACCACTTATACCTTTTGCTGCACTTGCAACAGTCCTGTGTGACGGTGATAGCTGTTAATTCTTTTGACCAGAAAAGAACCGGAAAAGGTGACCGTAAGAAAAGTAAGCAGCATCACAAAAATACCAGCAGAAGATATTGAGCAATGAAAAAGAAGATCAGAAGTCGAACCGGAAGATATCGTACCGGTCGAAAAATTCGAACTAGCAGAAAACACTGTACGCGGTTGAGGGATTAGACGTGGTCAAAAAACTCGAACCAGAAGATGAATTTGAAAAATTAGAACGGTCGAAAATAGTGAATCTTCTTTCGAAAACTGTCTTGTGAAAATGAATCATAACAAAATACATTATTTTTCGCTGCAAATCAACCTGATAATAACAATAATGATGGATATAGCTGATAAAAACCAACATTATTGAGGAGATCACGAAAATTTCAATATGAACCAAATCCAGAAAGAATGATAATTCCTGAAATCGGAGGGTCTTGAATCTTCAAAATGGTTGTAATGTAAAAGACTGAAACTGAAAGATAAATGAAAATGAATCAATTAACAACGAAAAAAAAATTTCAGCAACGACAACGATCCCTAAAAGAGCGAAAATAATCAAAACGAGAAAACAAATATATCCAGAAACGCATCATACTTTAAGAAAGGTTAGATACAAGCCAACATGCTCTTGATAAGCTTTTTTCATATTTTGTTTCGATACCTTTACTTGTGCTTGTTTTATAATATACATATAAATTTAGCATTTTTTATTAGATTTATTCGGCAAAATAGATCAGATCTCAAAAAACGTTAATTGATATCTTTTTGTCCGAACAAAAACCCCTAACCCCCTCCACCATTTGACCTATCTAAAGGCAAAAAAAATTTTTGGGAGCCAAACCGGCGCAGAAATAACATGGTCACAGACCTACAATTCAAAATATGTCCATAGAGTTTGCAATTTTGTTTCCAAAACTATTGTTGAAGAATTTTATCGATTAGACCGTTCGAAAGTTATTTTTTCCTACTTTTTTTTAGGATTTTCGCCAAAATTTCCTAAAAAATTAATGTGTGAAAACGATACATATATCAGAAATTTCTGAGGAAGCCAGTTTTAGAAAAGTACATGAGGCCTCTTTTTGATATAGTTTATTTTATCTGCAGTCTCTAACGAAGAATAATTTTTTTTTAAAAAGTGATTTTATGAACTCAAAATACATGAAAAAAAAATTTCAAAAAATTTTTTTTCGCATGAATTGAGCAATTTAACCCAAATAAAAGCCGACAAAAGACAAATCGTCAAATGTAGAACATAAGGTGGTACTGATTTTGAGTTTTCAGCTGATTAGCAATATTTCCATTTACTGCATATATTTTGACGCAGGGCGAATATGATAATGTTTTGTGAGCGATTCGAGAATATTTTAAAATTTGAGCACCGCGCTGTAAATACTAAGTTTTTCACTTGTACATTTGTAACTTATATGTATTTAAAAAATGTATGGTTTTTCAAGAACATAAAAGGTGAGTGAACCTTCTCTTCTCTCGCACTTATCTAGTTTCACAAACTTCGAAATTTAAAATGTAGCTGTTATTCACTTTATTCTATCCTTGATCTCATCATGACGATACGTAAATTGATAGCTTTTCAAGTTTCCCGTGATAAGGCCTCAAAGAAGTTGGCCTTTAGATAGGCTTTTGGGTGTGAGGCGAAGTTCTCGTTTCTGGGTGTGGAGGAGGTTAAGGTATTTTTTTTAAAGAAACCACCCTTCTCATGAAACGATTCGGGAAAACCATATAATTGATATAAGAAACGTTTTTGTATCAACTGCCCAATTAAAAAGCTGCAATGGGAACCTTTATTAAGCTTTGATTGGACACTCGGCGTTCACCGGATATAAACCAGAATGTAATCTTTTGTTAGGTTCGAATCTCGCTCAATTTTTTTTTAATCAGCTGAAAGTTAAATTTTTATGTTGTTCACTTCATTATATTACGATTGTTTACATATTATTGCTTGAACTATATTTTTGATGAATTCCCGGAAGAAAAAAACGAGTTTGATTTTTTTTCTCAACATTGGTACACTGAAACTTCCTCTATATAATAGATCCCGTACCCGTGAACGGATGTTAAATCAATTTAATCAATTTCCTCTCTAAAGGCTTTTTTTTATAGTTGCAGTTGAATGCAAAAAACGTTTTCTGGTATTATCTATGGTTTTCCCGTAATCGTTCATGGGAAGGGTGCTTCCTTTAAAACACAAAAACTACTCAGGCAACTGAATTCTACCAGCATTATAATATATAGACTTTTAATTGGTTTCCTTATATTCAGCAATCAAGTCTATCCAGACGAGGAATGCGAAAGCGGTTTACAAATCAAGGTCAAAAGAGAAACTATATTCCGCAGATCGTTCTAAACGAGCTCAGTATCAAGTTCAATAGCCCGCTCTACCTCTCGTTATCCCCCTTATCAAAGGCCTGATCTCCCACCGGTCGCAAATGACCAGTTTTATCATTCCGAAAAAGAAAAAGGTTAATTTGTCTTTGGAATGGGCCCAGTAACTTCTGTTCAAGAAAAAGGTCGAAAAAGGCCGAAGAGCCTAGGACAATGAATAGCTGGATACAAGTGGAAAATAGGCAAGAAAAAGAACTGATAGATAAAAATAAAAATTTCAGCTTTATAAATAAATACACAACTATAGCGTTCATTATAGTCGAACATTGTATTTAACATGTCGCATTCTTTAGATGCATTAGATTAGGGAGGTTGTGGTCGCTAAAAAGACTATTTTTTCAGCATAGGACTTAGGGGGTATACGACTCTGATTTGCACCATTTCTTGGTGAAATATACTGAAACACTAACAGTTCATGAGAAAAACCGAAAATGCTAATTGTAGATCTTCTTAATCTTGCGAAAAATACATCACATCATTTTTGCCTATCACACGCAATAGCTACAGTATCGTAAACAAGGTGACATTTCCAACTGCAACCAAACTTGCTCTCCAGAACGGTATTCAAATTGGCTCAATTTTTCACAGATCAGTAACGTAGTATCGTCCAATGCTTTTCTCACGGGCTTCTTTTGGATCCGGCGACGTAGAACAATTCTAGAACGCCAAATAACCGAGATTTTTCACAATTTCAGACTTCAAAATCTATCTCCTCCTAGGATATATTTGCAAAATGACTCAAATTTATTATCAGTATTCTAAGACACTTGTAAGGACCTCACTGGCTTTTTTGCAATTTCCAGCTAAAACTCGAAATATGATTTTTTTGTCATTTTCCAAAATTTCCGAAATAAAGTGCTTCGATTTTTTTCGAAAGTAGGCTCAAAAGAAAGCCAGTGAAACACTGATCGAGAAAGTTGGCTCTATGTCAAGTTCGATATTTTGAAGTTTTAGTGGTCAATTCCGAGCAAACGTTTATTTTTTAAGCTTCATCTTTAAAAAATACTTAGAAAAAAATCGAAAAATGCGAAATTTTTTTTGATGAATTTGGTTCTTAGTACACTTAATCATCAACCGCCGTATCAATTTGGAGCATTTTTAAATGCACTAAGGATTTATTAAATCAGAGTCGTATACCCCCTTAAGGGGGTGGTGGCATTTTGCAGTAAGGATAACTGGCTCTTGATGAAAAAAACTTTTCACTGGGTTTTATATATTTTCTCAATATACCACAAAGAATGTTTCATACTCCAGGCAACTTTTGTAACTAAAAAATTTCGAGTTATTGCTTTTTCAGAAAATTTTGAGCTCGAATTAAACTTTTCAAAAATTAACAAATTATTGAGAAATTTTTGAAAAAGTTTCGACATTTATAAAAAAATGCCTTTATTTTTGCCACAATTTCCCCGTCCGTTTAGTAGCAGTAACTCGTAAATGAACAAAGGTTTTTTAATTATCTGGCTGAACGAATCTTTTGCACTAGGTGCGTGATACCTAAAGCAAATAAAAAATTTAAAATTCAATTTCATAGCAATATTAACGTGTAATCTTTCTCAATTCATAATGTAAATATTTTCAGGGCACAGATTCCTGCTAATTTTTGACACTTACAATACGGACATCTAAGCCTTTCTGAAACACAGAAAAACATCACAATTAAAGAAAAATCGGGTTTCTATTGCAAATTAAAAAAATTAAAAAGGACAATTCGATGCGAAAGATACTTCACCCGAATAAAACTGAAATACTCTGATAATTAATAGTAAATTTCCTGAGTGGCCTTATAATTTCTCTTCGGTAAGTAATGAGAAGTTAGTAGGGTCAGCTCACATGGCTTTTTCGCATTTGGTCGGCCATTTTCTCAATTCTCTATCAGAACAATATTCAAATACAGCTTCCGGATAAGCCGACTGATTCGTCCTAAAATTCTTTACAGACCTTTTTCGACTCTGCTCGTAACTCAAGCGAATCGAGATTAAAGCACTGAAGAAGTGTGGTTATATTCTCATCCTCATTTTTAATCATTTCTAACAGAATGTTTTCCCTTTATTATTTTTTTCAAAACGAATTTTTTTCATGCTTTTTTGGGCAGTCAATTGATCAAATTTTTGCTCCGTTGCGAGATGCCATTTTCGAACCAATGCTTGTCTAGTGACAATACGCTCAAGAAATGTTGGATGCTGGACCATTTTGGAAGGCACACGAGCCATGTGTGGTTGGGGTGCGGGATTCGCAACCGAACGCTCGTTCATCGTTCGCATAATCCTAAAAAAATGAATTTAATACATTTTTTGCAAGTTCATTCGCAGAGATATTTTTTGATTGTAATGTATTTATTAATAAATAACACTGAAGTTTTTTAGACAAATAATAAGGTAACTTTTTTTTTGGCCAACCCCCCCTAGAGCACAAAACCGTAGTCGGTATCAAAAACAGTTTTCTGGCATCAGTATAGCCAGCCAACTTTAAACCATGAAATTTGTTTTCGATTTTTTAGGGTCTACCGGTTTACCGGTAAATCAGCTGAAAAACGGTAATCGCGTTGAGTTACCGCCTATAAGTGAATTTCAGGTTTTTATGATGTTCCAGTTCTGAGATTCAAAAAGTGCTCTTTCACCTACAAAGGTGGTGTCGAATGTCAAAATAAATTTATTTGCCAAAAATTTTTCTTAAAGTTACCCACATAAGTATATTTCTAAGTTGAATTATGATTAGTCTCTTCAAACCGCGATTACCGGTGTTTCCAGCTGATTACCGGTAGACCCTGAATCGAAAAATTTCATTGGTTAAGTTTGGCTGGCTATACGATGGCAGAAAACGTTTCTTGAAACCCTCCACGGTTTATCATTCAACATTCAGGTGGGGTACGGCAGTTACAGTCCCCTTAAGGGGTTTTGAAAAAAACTTTACATTTAACCTACTCATAAAATTTAGTAATATGATAGAGAATTTGGAAGGAGAAAAAATGCGACTGTAGGCGAGATTTAAGTTTTAAACTAAAGCGTAGTGAAAAGAAAGAATCAAGGCTGTTGTCTGATTTTGAGAATGGTTTCACCCGATTCAAGAATTAAAAATGTATGCCATGGTTAGATGAGTTAATACGGCGGTAGTAATTTTTGCTTGGTACTTTTTTTTTTTCTTACAAAATCGTGCATTGCACGATTTTGTAAACGTATGAATAGTAATTGGCTTAATTCGAGGTTTTTTACCGTTGAAAGTTTATTAATTATCAAAAATTGATTTCTCTTTATGATTCTATTGCAATTTTCTCTTACGATTGGCCAGTGAGGTGCCAATGAGAGCGCGGTTAATATCAGTCAATGAGGGTCCGAGTTGGCGTGGGTTAATCAATACCCGAGATGATTTCTGCCTTCGGGCTTCACCGCAGGTCCTAGGTGTCGCGTTTTTCTCTTCCGATTGACAATTTCATTTTCTATGTTCTCTCACGGCAATTCATGCAATATGAAAATTCTTTCAAAATCGACAAATACATTTCGATAATCATTGTCACTTCGTTTTCTGAACCAAGATGATAAATTTTGTTTTAAGGATGAGTAGATACATTAATAAGATTGTTACGAAATCATCTGAAAATATGATTTAAAATGTAGCTAGTGTATAAAACCATGTCTCAAATAAACATACAGGGGTGCCAAATATCGCCGAAAGTTTTTTGCCAAGAATTTCGGCGATATTGGACATTTTCGTCGATATGGGGACAGAAATATATTTTTGTTCAAAAATGAAAAAAAGTAGGCGTAGCGAAATGACGTCATGTGTCGCGACATGTCGAACATTTTTTTAATTTTTATAAGTGTTTTACAATAGGTTCGAATGTAGTTATCACAATGCGTAGAATTAATAATCCGCAAAACGCAATCAAATAAAAGTTTAAAGAGTAAATTTGGTAAATTCAATCTTGAAAATGACGTCATTCGTGACGCCATTAGAGTTATTTGTAATAAAAATCTCGAAAATATTCGGCGATATTGGCCTGGAATTATTTCAGCTAAAATCGTGAATTGCGTAGTTTTTTCGGCCATTTTGCAAATTCGGCGTATCGGGCTCCTAAGGGAGTGGGTGTCGCAAATTTGAGCCTCTTCCAAGGTCATTTCCGTCAAAACTAGCAAAGGTGATATTCAAACACATTTGTAACTAACAGAACCAACCTTACGCGGTAATTTTGACTTAACAGTAATCTGATACATCCACCTACGCGACCCTACGCTTTTAAAAATCCTCCTAAAAAGACACGCAGTTAGTGCCTACTCCTTCAATTTTCATCATTTTTTATTATTTTTTTGTGTGGGGCTCCGGAGAACCTTACAAAATGCAAAGCGTTTTGTTTTATATTTTGCTTTCGGCGGGACAAAAAGCAAAAAAACTAAAATTAAAATTTTGAACATGATCAGTTTGGGGGCTCAGGCAAAAGCTATCTCCTCCACCAGTTGAGAGATAGTTTCGCGACTCAATACTGAATTGAAAGCACAAGACTTGTTCAACAATAAACTAGAGAGTTTTTTCGAAATTTTGCTTCGGCGTCTCTTGTGGCCATGTCAATTTTTCATTTTTAGCCATATTGTGTTGAAATGGTCAGTTTGGGAGGTCAGGAAAAGCTATCTCCTCCACAGTTTGAGAGAACAGTTTCGACTCATACGCATCTGAAAAGCAGAAGACTTGGTTGACAATAAATAGAGAGTTTTTTCGAAATTTTGCTTTGGCGTCTCTTGGGGGCCATGGCAACTTTCGTTTTGGGCCTAAATTTTTGACAAATTAAGAAAACCAGAAAAAATGCTTCAAAATAATTTTTTCGTAAATACAAACACTTTTAAGGATTTGTTGGTGCACTTTTTAACTCGGTAGCGTCAAAAGAAAAAATGAGCGCACTTTCAATTTAATCATAAATAATCAATAATTTCTTGTTTTCGTTTTTTTGGCTCTTTTGACCGCCGAAAGCAAAATTTTAAACAAAAGCAATTGCTTATTTGTGCCTCACGCAAAAAATAATAAAATGATGAAATTGAAGGAGTAGGTACGAACTGCGTTCTTTGTTTAAGAAGCTTTTTAAAAGCGTAGGTGATCGGCGTAGGTGGGATCGTATCAGATTACTGTTAATTCAAATTACCGCGAAGGTTGGTTCTGTTAGTACAATGTTTTGGAATAGCACCTTTGCTAGTTTGGCGGGAAATGGGCCTCGGAAGAGGCTCAAATTTGCGACACCCACTCCTTAAGGGTATGGTGGTTCCTAATTTGACATATTCACGGTGATCATGCTCAAAATAGGAAATATTTCAGTAGTTCTGAAACATACAAGATTGAAGATCCCACCTTTAATCTCAGTAATCAGAATGACAAAAAAAATTTTTCGGCCTTACATTCCTTGTACCAAGTCTGTAACACGGCACACTTTCTATTTCAACCTATCTCGTCCTGGTTTTTAATCAAAAGCTTTGATATTACCAAGATATACGGAACTTAGTAAACTTAAAAATTCTAGGTTTTGATTTTTCTCAAATTCTCACACTTTTCAAGAATGCCTGAAAACCGCCGATTTGACCATTTTCGTCCTTGTTAACCTATTCCTCGCTGGTTTTTCATTTTTTTTGCATTTTTAAGTTTTGTAAAAGTAGATAATGAAAACCCAAACAAATTGAGGTTTGAAATTTTTGATTACAGTGGCGTAAACTCTACAATTTGTCACTTGAGTTAGACCGGAAGTTAATTTTTTTTTGTCGATGAAATCGAGAGGGGGCTCAAGTTGTAGCTCTTCTTTCACTGTCTTCAAAACTGTCAATTATATTACAAAGTTCCATCAAAATTTAAAGTAATCGACTTTGTAGATAAATACTTAGAAAATTTGAAAATCCCAAAATTTGTTTTTGTTTTTTCGGGTTATTTGCTTTTTTAAATCATTACAATCGATTTGGTGCATTTTTATGAATAAACTGCAGAAAATGTAGGAACCACCATCCCCTTAAACTTCAGAGATCTTAACGTTACTAATGAACTTCATGATACTCAAATGTTTTGATATTATTGACAATGAGCATAAATTTCCAAAAATAATTTCTGCTTTCGGTGGTTGCACACTTAAAATTAAGGTGTACACTGGACACAATTTTCCCTAACCCTAGGTCTAACCCTTACAATATAGGTTATGTTAAGTGTACTCTTAAATTAGTGTACACTAGACACAATTTTCCTAACCCTAGGTCTAACCTTTTCATATAGGGTTATGTTGATGACACTTAAATTAAGGTGTACCTGGACACAATTTTCCTTAACCCTAGGTCTACCCTTTCAAGATAGGGTTATCTTTAGTTGTACTTAAAATTTAGGTGTACACTGGACACAAGTTCCCTAACTCTAAAGTCTAACCTTCAATAGGGTTATGTTTAGTGTACACTTAAATTAAGGTGTACACTGGACACAAGTTTCCCGAACTCTAAGTCTAACCCTTTCAAGATAGGGTTATGTTTAGTGTACACTTAAAATTAAGGTGTACACTGGACAAAAGTTTCCAATAACTCTATGTCTAACCCATGCTTATTTGTGCTTTCAGTTAATTTTTGTTAGTTTAGGTCGGTGCTTCTGACAGATACGAATATGGGCTCTGATGAAAAACTTTTTAGTGGGTTTATAATTCTTCTATATACCAAAAAGTAATGTTCCATAATCCAGGCAACTTTTGTTATATAACAGAATTTCGAATTATTGCTTTTAAGAAAACTTTTGAGTTCGCATTAAACTTTATCGAATTCGACAAAGTTATGATGAAATTTTTTGAAAACAAGTTCCATACATTATAAAAATGCATTATTTTTGTTCAATTATTTTTTTATACTCAATAATAAACGAGAAACACTAATCAAAATGGGCACATTTAACTTTTCGCGTAGGTACCAATATTTTTTTATGTGCTTTTTGAAAAATCATATGACATATTTGTGATTTTTGGTCAAAAATAATTGGAATATTTTGAAAATCTTCTTCATTCCTTGTTAAAAAATTTTCAAACAGATTTTTCTGGAATCACAAGCTGAAATATGAGAAGGCCACTTTGACTTATTCAATATGTCCTCGTTTTGTTCTTTGCTCTATGTTATACTCTCAATCATAATTTTTGCAACGGCTATTGGGAGAACCCATCGTAGCCCTCTTTATCCAGAATTAAAAAAAATTTTTGACCGAACTTGCAAATTGGTAAGCCACCTTTCACCCACGTAAATTGTTTCATTATCATAAGTCATGAAAAAATATTTCTTTCGATGTGCTTAAATTTCGGACGTTTTCAAAAATTTAATTTTCGATTTTGACGTAGATCGTATAAAACAAATTAATTAATATTTTTGGTGGTCGAGACTGTTTTTGACGGTTTCTAATTAATAAAAAATAATTTCTACTTTATTTAGACACCTTCGATAGCAAACGCGCTTTTTTATGTGTTTTTCAAAGACGATTTATAAAGTAAAATAATCGATGTGGAAAAATCAGATTAAACGAAGTGAGCTCAAAAACTGCCACTTTCGTTCGAAATAGTTTTTATCCGAAATTTAGAAGGGCAAAAAGTTTCTCATCAAGAGAAAAAAATTGAAAAGGTGCAAATCTGTCAAAATGCACGACCTGCTCCTACATTTTCTGCAGTTATTATGTCATAAAAATGCACCAAATCAATTGTTTATGTTTTGAACGCATAAAAACCAAATGACAACTAAATTTTTCGATTTTTTTCTAAGTTTTTCTCAAATTATTGTTCTAAATAAACGTTTGTGTCATTTGACCACTAAGACTTCAAAATTTCTTCGTCATGCCGTAAGCCACTTTCTCTCAGTGTTTCCCAGCTTCTTTTGAGCCTACTTTTGAAAAATCGAAGCACATTTTTTTTCGGAAATTTTCTTCACGTGACCACGAAATTGCAAAAAAACGCCACTGTAAAGTTTTAATTTGTTTGAACTAGCTTTTGCAAATTTTGAGCTATTTTGACGTAATGTCCAAAAACGGTGGTTTTTTGCATGTTCTAGAAAAATATAGCACTTATCGACAAAACGCCACTGTAAAGTTTTGAATAGTAATTATACAGGTTATGTTAAATTTAGGCTTATTTCAAATAAAACTGAGAGGAGATAGATTTTCCGTTTTGGCTGAGGTTCTGTCTCGCTTATATGTCTGGGAGTGTAAGCATACAAAAAGTTTTGACACATTATCTGACCGCAAGCTGAAGGATAGTTCTACAAACTGGTAATCTGAATTATATCTCGAGGCCTGTTTGGCTAATATTTCATCGAGAACATGTCAAATTAGGAGCAGGGATACCCTTAAGGGGGTATATCTGTCTGACTAAAGGCCATTAGATAATAGGCCTTAGAGGCATTAAAATGCTCCAAATTGATACGGCGGTGATAATTAAGTGCACTAAGACCAAATAATCAAAAAAAATTTCGAAATTTTCGCATTTTTTCGATTATTTTCTAAGTATTTTTTAAAGATGAGTTAAAAATAACGTTTGCTCGAATTTGACAACTAAAACTTCAAAATACGCCTTGACGTAAGCCAACTTTCTCATCAGTGTTTTACTGGCTTTCTTTTGGGCCTACTTTCGAGAAAAATCGAAGCACTTTTTTTTCGGAAATTTTTTGGAAATGACCCAAAAAATCATATTTCGAGTTTTAGCTGGAAATTGCAAAAAATCTTGTGATCATTTCTACATATGTTCTGAGCGTACTTGATAAAATTTGAGCCACTTTGCAAATATATCCTGGGAGAGATAGATTTTGAAGTCTGAAATTGTGAAAAATCGCTCGGTTAGTTAGCGTTCTAGTAATTGTTTAGTTCACGGATCGAAAAAAATCTCTGTGATTAGTTGACATACTACCGTTACGTTATCTGTGAAATTTGAGCTCAATTTGATATACCGTCTGGGAGGATAGATTTTGCAGTTTGGGAAATGTACCGTTGTTACGATACTGTACCTTATTGGTGTAATGGTCAAAATAATTTGTGATGTATTTTTTCGCAGATTAAGGATAGATCTAACAAATTAGCATTTTCGTTTTTCTCAATAAGCTCTTTAGTTTTTCAGAATATATCACCGTGATATGTGAAATCTGGCGATATACCCCCTTAAGGGGGTAGGTGTCGTAATCTGGTACCTTTCAATCACGCCTGCAGAACAATCTAGGGCTGTTGTAAAGAATCTGAGGACACTTGTTTGTAGATCTAGCCTTCGATTCCACTGATACACACCAATATGTCAAGCTCATAGACTGTACATACAACACCCAGGTGGTGAGGTCTAAGCTTCTAGAGCACTAACAGGTTTTTCAAATCGATCTTCTTTTAGACCCACATACAAAGCGTCTGAAAATTTACACAGAGACGGGAAGAGTGAGGTTACTAATATGTTGGAGCCATTTTTTTGAATTTCGCTCTTGAATTTTTACTAGAATCACTTTTGAACGCCGATTTTCACAATTTTTCGTCTTCAAATCGCTCTCTTTTAGACCCACATACAAGCGATCTGAAATTTACACAGAGTACGGAAGAGTGAGGTTACTAATATGTTGGAGCCATTTTTTTGAATTTCACCCTAGAATTCTAGAAAAATGACTATAAGTAAACCGGAAATGAAAAAGTTCCGAAAAAAAAGTTCGTCTGATCGGAACAAAGTACCACCAAATTGAAGCTGAGATTTCACTGTGATCAAAAGTTGGCTAACAGCTAATCAAAATTTTTTAACCAATCAGCGTCAAATTCGATTATTAGGTTAACATTTTGGCTTAAAAATAATGAAATTCTAGAATTCGATTTTAGACCATTTCCGATAATTTTAATGTGATGCATGGTTTTCGGTGGGTCATATTCACCAATAAAAATGTTCATATCATGGTGGAATACCGGTTTCTGCGGGTTAAAGCAAAAAAATATTCGAATTTTGAATTCAGATTTTGTTTTAGATTGTTTTAAAAAAAAAATTGCCACCATGAGATTCTAGGTCAACTTTAGTCATAACCGTTATTAATTTATATAAATTATTCTATAAGGGGCTCAAAAATTACGACACCTACCCCCTTAAGGGAGTGGGTGTCGCAAATTTGAGCCTCTTCCGAGGCCATTTCCCGCCAAACTGCAAGCTGATATTCCGAAAACATTTGTTACTAACAGAACCAACCTTCGCGGTAATTTTGAATTTAACAGTAATCTGATACGACCCACCTACGCCGACACCTACACCTACTCCTTCATTTTCATCATTTTTTATTATTTTTTGCGTGAGGCTTCCGGAGAGCCTAACAAATAATGCAAAATTGCTTTTGTTTTAAAATTTTGCTTTCGGCGGCCAAAACAGCAAAAAAACGAATACTAAAATTATTGATTTATTTATGATTAAACTGAAAGTGCGCTCATTTGTTTCTTTTGACGCTACGAGTTAAATTGCACCAAAATCCTTAAAGTGTTTGTATTTACGGAAAAAATTATTTGAAGCATTTTTTCTGGTTTCAAAAATTTAGGCTCAAATGAAAAGTTGCCATGGCCCCAAGAGACGCCAAAAGCAAAATCTTCGAAAAAAATCTTCTAGTTTATTGTCAAACAAGTCTTCTGCTTTTCAGATGCAGTATGAGTCGAAACCGTATCTCTCAAACTGGTGGAGGAGATAGCTTTTGCCTGAGCCTCCAAACTGACCATTTCAACAATTTGGCTAAAAATGAAAAATTGACATGGCCACAGAAACGCCGAAGCAAAATTTCGAAAAAAACTCTCTAGTTTATTGTCGAACAAGTTGTGTGCTTTAGATGCGGTATGAGTCCGAACTATATCTCTCAAACGTGGAGGAGATAGTTTTGCCTGAGCTCCCAAACTGATTATTTCAAATTTTAATTTATGGTTTTTTCGCGTTTTGTCCGCGTGAAAGCAAATTTTAAACAAAGCGCTTTTGCATTATTGTAAGGCTTCTCCGGAGCTGACACAAAAAACTATTAAAATGATGAAAATTGAAGGAGAAGGCACTAACTGCGTGTCTTTTTAGGGAGGCTTTTTAAAGCGTAAGGTGTCGGCGTAGGTGGGATTGTATCAGATCACTGTTAAGTTTAAATTACCGCGAAGGTTGGTTCTGTTAGCTAACAAATGTTTTTGGAATATCACCTTGCTAGTTTGGCGGGAAATGACCTTGGAAGAGGCTCCAGCGCCACCCACCCTTAGGGAGTACTGGTCGCATTTTAAGGCCAAAAACAGGGTTCAGCGTCGGCCTCATGAAGTACTAGAAACAGCACGACCATATGTATTTCAGTTTAGGGTAATTGAACATTAATCTTGCTTTCACAAAACAAATCGAAGGCCTCTGATTGGCCGACAATCAGGAACGACCTTTCAAAAGTGGCACTTATTTTCACTTCAAAGGCCTACTCCTCCCTGAGTTTTGAAGATAGAGAAACTTTTAGTTTTTATTGACCACAGAGAACGTGGGCGAACCCTAAGTTCCGTTTAACTCAAAAAAAATTCCATCCGGCGCTTAATGAGCAAAAAAACTGTTTTTTGGTCTTATTTTGAGCTGCCTCGGGAAATACTACTCCTCCCTGGATTTTGACGGCAGAAACCTAAACTGGTATGTATACGATCCTTAAGGATAGCGCAAAACCCAAGTTCCACAATTTGCATTTTTGTATCCTCGTCTTTTTGGAAACGCGATTCAATTCTCAGAAATTTCCCAAAATTTGAAAAAAATCACACTGAATATGTTCAAATCGCGATAAAATACTTTTTTATACAATGAAAATAAAAAGACATCTGATCAACTTATTTTTGTCCATATTTTCAGAAAAAAACATTTTAAAACTAATCTGAAATTCATGTCGAGTCTTAAGCGACCAGTACTCCT
Organism: Oikopleura vanhoeffeni; assembly: GCA_004367855.1. Classification (NCBI taxonomy): domain Eukaryota; kingdom Metazoa; phylum Chordata; class Appendicularia; order Copelata; family Oikopleuridae; genus Oikopleura; species Oikopleura vanhoeffeni. Next base: position 45,539 of record SCLH01000638.1, on the reverse strand, counting down.
TAGGGCCTCGGTGGCATTATGACAGATACGGAATCCGTATTACGGATATAGGTTCTTGATGAAAAACTCTTTGCATGGTTTAATATTCTTCTCAATATACCCAAAGTACGTTTTATACCTCAGGCAACTTTTGTAACTACGAATTTTCGAGTAATTGGCTTTTAAGAAAACTTTGAGTCCGAATTAAACTTTTCGAATTCGACAAATTATGAGAAATTTTTGAAAAAGTTCCAACAATTATATAAAAAAAACTTATTTTTGTTCAAATTTTTTTTACAGTATTTGTTCAAATCACGAAAAAAACTCTCAAAATGGCCACTTTATTTTCGCTTTAGGTGACCACTATTTTTTATATGCTATTTTAAAAATCATCTGACATTTTTTTGGGATTTTGGGTCGAAACTATTCGGAAATATTTCGAAAACTTTCCTCATTTCTTGTTCAAAATTTTTCAAACTATTTTTCTGGAATCCTTAGCTGAAAATATTGGAATGGCTACTTTCACTATATTTAAATATGTTCTCGTTTTGTTCATTCGCTCTTGTTTATCACTCTGAATCATAATTTTTCTAACGAACTACGGTTGGCAGAAATCCATCGAAGCCCTCTTTTATCCAGAATTAAAGAAAAATAATTTCACCGAACTTTGTCAAATTGGTAAGCCAACCTGTCGACCGTTTTAAATTTATTTCATTTAAACTCATGAAAAAATTATTTCTTTCGATGTGCTAAAATTTCTGTTTTTTTCGTCTTTTTTTCAAAAATTTAAATTTTCGATTTTGACTTTAAAATCGTATGAATTTGAACTAAATAAATTTTCAACGGTGAACAGGACCGTTTTTTAAGGCTCATATTAATATAAAATAAATTTTACTGTAATTTAGACACCTTCGATAGCAAACGCGCGTTTTTGAGTGTTTTTTCAAAAGACGATTTATAGAGTAACATAATCAATTTGAAGAATTCAGATTACTCAAGTAAGCTGAAAAGTGGCAACTTGTGTTCGAAAAAGTTTTTATCCGAAAATTTTGAATTGGCAAAAGTTTCCGATCAAGACAAAAAAAATTGAAAAGTGCAAATCTGTCAAAATGCACCGAGGCCCTTAAATCAAAAACTATTTTTCCAATTCGCTGAATTACCCAAAAAACTCGCAATTTCCCGATTTTCAGCTAAAATACTCCAAGTTCCAATATCGCGGAATCTGCCAATATTTGGCAAAAATTTCGGCGATGCCCCCCTGTAATTGGTTTGAAATTTTTTTCTGAAAAATATTTATCTTTTTGCCAACTGTTTTTTTCGGAAAAGTTATAATTTTTTAAAAATAATTACCTTTTAAAATGGCGGAAAGCTCGCCAATGATGATGGTAAAATGAAGGATAAATCTTAAGATTGTAACGACGACGAGGTGTCACTTCAACACTCTTTTTCATTATTCTATTCATCACCTAATGTTATTGTTTTGACTTCGCATTCGGGGCAGCTGAGCTCGTTAACCACGCAACGAGGTGGAAAAATTAAGACAAAACTTCGATTTAAAAAATTTAATACAATTGCTCAGTAGCGACACCAATATCCGTTCACTGAGAAAAAAAATAAAATAGAGTCGCAGCTTGCGCTGCGCGTTGTTTTTATACGATTTCTACGTCAAAATCGAAAATTAAATTTTTGAAAACGTCCGAAATTTAAGCACATCGAAAGAAATATTTTTTTCATGATTTTATGATTAATGAAAACAATTTACGTGGGTGAAAGGTTGGCTTACCAATTTGGCAAGTTTCGGTCAAAGAATTTTTTTTAATTCTGGATAAAAGAGGGCTACGATGGGTTTCTCCCAAACCGTTGCAAAAATTATGATTGAGAGTATAAACAAGAGCAAAGAAACAAAACGAGGACATATTTGAATAAAGTCAAAGGTGGCCTTCTCTATATTTTCAGCTTGTGATTCCAGAAAAATCTGTTTGAAAATTTTTTAACAAGGAATGAAGAAGATTTTCAAAATATTTCCAATTATTTTTGACCAAAAATCACAAAATCATGTCATATGATTTTTCAAAAAGCACATAAAAAATATTTGGTAACCTACGCGAAAAGTTAAAGTGCCCATTTTGAAGAGTGTTTCTCGTTTATTTGGAAAAAATATTGAACAAAAAATAATGCATTTTTTATAATGTATGGAATTGTTTTCAAAAATTTCACATAATTTGTCGAATTCGATAAGTTTAATGCGAACTCAAAATTTTCTTAAAAAGCAATAATTCGAAAATTCTGTAATAACAAAAGTTGCCTGGATTATGGAACATTACTTTTATGGTATATTGAGAAGAATATATAAACCCACTAAAAAGTTTTTCATCAAGAGCCCATATTCGTATCTGTCAGAATGCACCGACTAAACTAACAAAAATTAACTGAAAGCACAAATAAGCATGAGGATTAGACATAGAGTTATGGAAACTTTTGTCCAGTGTACACCTTAATTTTAAGTGTACACTAAACATAACCCTATCTTGAAAGGGTTAGACTTAGAGTTAGGGAAACTTGTGTCCAGTGTACACCTAAATTTTAAGTGTACACTAAACATAACCCTATCTTGAAAGGGTTAGACTNCATTTGATATTCATGAAGTTCATAGTAACGTTAAGATCTCTGAAGTTTAAGGGGATGGTGGTTCCTACATTTTCTGCAGTATTATGTCATAAAAATGCACCAAATCGATTGTAATTGATTTAAAAAAGCAAATTAACCCGAAAAAAACAAAAACAAATTTTGGGATTTTTCAAATTTTTCTAAGTATTTTTATCTACAAAGTCGATTAACTTTTAAATTTTGATGGAACTTTGTAATATAATTGACAGTTTTGAAGACAGTGAAAGAAGAGCTACAACTTGAGCCCCCTCTCGATTTCATCCGACAAAAAAAAATTACTTCCGGTCTACTCAAGTGACAAATTGTAGAGTTTTACGCACTGTAATCAAAAATTTCAAACCTACAATTTGTTTGGGTTTTCATTATCTTACTTTTACAAAACTTAAAAATGCAAAAAAATTGAAAACCAGCGAGGAGATAGGTTAACAAGGACGAAAATGGTCAAAATCGGCGGTTTTCAGGCATTCTTGAAAAGTTGTGACGAATTTGAGAAAAATCAAAACCTAGAATTTTTAAGTTTACTAAGTTCCTATATCTGTGGTGAATATCAAAGCTTTTGATTAAAAAACCAGGGACGAGATAGGTTTTGAAATATGGAAAGTGTGCCGTGTTACAGACTTGGTACAAGGAGTGTAAGGCCGAAAAAAAATTTTTGTCATTCTGATTACTGAGATTAAAGTGGGATCTTCAATCTTGTATGTTCAGAACTACTGAAATATTTTCCTATTTTGAGCATGATCACCGTGAATATGTCAAATTAGGAACCACCATACCCTTAAGGGAGT
>SCLH01000638.1:26880-37446 GCA_004367855.1 Oikopleura vanhoeffeni | reverse complement strand
AAAAATCGTCGGTTATTTGGCGTTCTAGAATTGTTCCGTCGCCGGATCCAAAAAAGCCCGTGAGAAAAGATTGACATACTACCGTTACGTGATCTGTGAAAAATTGAGCTCAATTTGATATACCGTCTGGGAGGAGATAGTTTTTGCAGTTTGGAAAATGTCACCTTGTTACGATACTGTAGCTATTGGTGTGATAGTCAAAAATGATTTGTGATGTACTTTTTCGCAAGATTAAGGATAGATCTACAAATTAGCATTTTCGGTTTTTCTCATGAACTGTTAGTTTTCAGTATATTTCACCAAGAAAATGTCAAATCAGAGTCGTATACCCCCTTAAGTCCTATGCTGAAAATAGTCTTTTTAGCGACCACAACTCCCTTACATCTAGATGCATCTAAAGAATGCGACATGTTAAATACAATGTTCGACTATAATAACGCTATAGTTGGTATTTATTATAAAGCTTGAAATTTTTATTTTTTATCTATCAGTTCTTTTTTCTTGCCTATTTTCCACTTGTATCCAGCTATCATTTGTCCTAGGCTCTTCGGCCTTTTTCGACCTTTTTCTTTGAACAGGAAGTTTACTGGGCCCATTCCAAAAGACAAATTAACCTTTTTCTTTTTCGGAATGATAAAACTGGTCATTTGCGACGGTGGGAGACTCAGGCCTTGATAAGGGGGATAACGAGAGGTAGAGCGGGCTATTGAACTTGATACTGAGCTCCGTTTAGAACGATCTGCGGAATATAGTTTCTCTTTTGACCTTGATTTTCGTACAACCTCTTTCGCATTCCTCGTCTTGGATAGGACTGATTGCTGAATATAAGACAGATAAAATCTATATTATAAGCTAGAATTCAGTTTGCCTGAGGTAGTTTTGTTTTTAAAGGAGCCCCCTTCCATGACGATTACGGGAAAACCATAGATAATACAAGAAACGGTTTGCATTCAACTGCCAACTAAAAAGCCTTTAGGAGAAATTTTATTAAATTGATTTAACATCGGTTCACGGGTAACGAGATCTATTATATAGGAGTTTCAGTGTACCATTTGAGAAAAAAAAAATCAAACTCGTTTTTTTTCTTCGGGAATTCACAAAAATATAGTTCACAGCAATAAATAGTAAACAATCGTAATATAAGAATGAACAAACATAAAAATGTTAACTTTCCAGCTGATTTAAAAAAAATTGAGCGAGATCGAACTAACAAAAATTACTGGTTTATATCCGTGAACGGATGTCATCAACTAATAAAAGGTTCTCCATTGAGCTTTTTAAGTTGGCAGTTGAATACAAAAAACGTTTTCTTGATATATTTATGGTTTTCCGTAATCGTCATGAGAAGGGTGTTTTAAAAAAAATACCTTAACTCCTACACCCAGAAACGAGAACTTCGCCTCACACCCAAAAGCTATCTAAAGGCACTTCTTTGAGTGTTATCACGGGAAACTTGAAAATATAATTTACTTATTGTCACTGATTGAGATCAAGGATAGAATAAAGTGATAACACGTAACATTTTTAATTTCGAAGTTTGTACTAGATAAGTGCGGAGAGAAAAGAGAGGTTCACTCACTTTATTTCTTGAAAAACCATACATTTTTAAATGACATATAAGTTACAATTTACAAGTGAAACTTAGCTATTTACAAGCGGGTCTCAAATTTTAAATATGATATCTCGATCGCTCACAAAACAAATTACTCATATCGCCTGCGTCAAAATATATGCAGTAAATGTGAAAAATATTGCTAATCAGCTGAAAACTCAAAAATCAGTACACCTATGTTCTACATTTGATCGATTTGTCTTTGTCGGCTTTATTTTGGGTAAATTGCGTTCAATTCATTGCGAAAATATTTTTTGAAATTTTTTTTTCATTATTTGAGTTTCATAAATCACTTTTGAAAAAATTATTCTTCGTTAGAGACTGCAGATAAAATAACATATAAAAAGAATCCTCAAGTCTTTTTAAAAACTGGCTTCATCAGAATTCTGATATTATGTATCGTTTTCACACAATTGAATTTTTTAGGAAATTTGGCGAAATCTAAAAAAAAGTAGGAAAAATAACTTTCGAACGGCTATCGTCTAAAATTTACACAATAGTTTGGAAACAAAATTGCAAACTCTTATGACATATTTGAATTGTAGGTCTGTGACATGTTATTCTTGCGCCGTTTTGGCTCCAAATTTTTTTTGCCTTATGTATTCAATGTGTGAGGGGTGTAAGGGGTTGTCAGGACAAAAGATATCATTAACGTTTTTTGAATCTGAATCTATTTTGCCGAATAAATCTAATAAAAAATGCTAAATTTATATTATATTATAAAACAAGCACAGTAAAGGTATAGAACAAAATATGAAAAAACTTATCAAGAGCATGTTTGGGCTGTATCTAACCTTTCTTAAAGTAGATGCGTTTCTGGATATATTTGTTTTTCTCTTTTTGATTAGTTTTTCCTCTTTAGGGATCGTTGTCGTGCTGAAATTTTTTTTTCGTTGTATTGATTCATTTTCATTTATACTTTCAGTTTCAGTCATTACATTTTTAGCAACCATTGAAGATTCAAGACCCTCGGTATTTTCAGAATTATCGATTCTTTCTGGATTTGTTTCAATATTGAAATTTTTCGTGATCTCCTCAATAATGTTGGTTTTATCAGCTATATCATCATTATTGTTATTATCAGGTTGATTTTCAGCTGAAAATATATTATTTTGTGATGATTCATTTTTCACAAGACAGTTTTCGAAAGAAGATTCACTATTTTCGACCGGTTCTAATTTTTCAATTTCATCTTCTGGTTCGAGTTTTTTGACCACGTCTAATCCCTCAACCGGTACAGTGTTTTCTGCTAGTTCGAAATTTTCGACCGGTACGATATCTTCCGGTTCGACTTCTAGATCTTCTTTTTCTTGCTCAATATCTTCTGCTGGTATTTTTGTGATGCTGCTTACTTTTTCTCTACCGGTCACCTTTTCCGGTTCTTTTCTGGTCAAAATAATAACAGCTATCACCGTCACACAGACTGTTGCAAGTGCAGCCAAAAGGTATAAAGTGGTGTTATTTTGGGCTGCCGGTAATTCCGGTACTTTGTCAATGGCATTTTTTGTACCACTTTTCGCAATAGCCGACATTTTGAACTAAAGCTTTTTAAAAAAAAATTTAAAAAGTAAAAACATATTCTAGAACATTTTAGTAACAAACAAAAGTGACAATTCCAAGAAATCTGAAGCAACTTTAAACTTTTTACAACTTCTATTTTCCTATGGCTTTCTGAACGATTCGTCAACTTTTATCACTAAATTCGGTTAGATAATAACATTCCATGACTATAAAAGTTACAGTTTTGTTTAAAGTGGAATCGCCCCTGCTGGAGAAGATAGCAAAATCGCAAATTATTTCGACAGAAGCAAAAATTGATTATTTGACTTCTTTATTCTTCAAAATAAAAAATTCTTCATCAAGTTTCACTTCCAATTTACTGTTGGAATATACGTACGAAATTTTTACTCAAAAGCTGCAACCAACTGCTTCATTTCATAAACTATGGTAAGTTGTAAGTGACACCGGGAACCCCGTTTTTTATTTTTCCGAGCAAGTTTATATCTGGATAATATTAAAAAAGCTAGAAAATTTTATCCAAAAGTATCATTGCTCAAATTAAGCTAATTTTATCAAGTTTACAGTATTACAGTAAATTATGACTGTTTTCAAGTTCGATGATCGTATTTTTAGAGCGGATTTCCCTTCCTTAAACTACTCTTTGATTTTAGCTTTTAGTAAGGAAATACATTTTAAAAGTCTAAAGTCAATTTTAAAGAGAAAACCTTATTATGTGGAACAGTTCTAGATCGTGAGTTTTATTTGAAAGAAATTTTTTAAAGAATCCATTAAGGGCCTCGGTGCATATTGACAGATTTGCACTTTTTCAATTTTTCTAGTCTTGATAGTAAATTTTTTGCCACTTCAACATTTTCGTATACACTGTAAAAACTTTTTCGAATACAAGTTGTCACTTTTGAGCTTATTTTGTATAATCTGAATTTCTTCAGATTGATTATTTTTACTTTATAAATCGTCTTTTGAAACAACACTCAAAAAACGCGCGTTTGCTACTTGGTGTCTAAATTACAGTAAAATTTATTTCTTTTTCGTATTAATTAGGAACCCGAAAATACGGTCCTGTCGACCATCGAAAATTAATTTATTTTAAATTTTTAAGTCAAAATCGAAAGTTTAAATTCTGAAAAAAGACGAAAAAAATCGAAATTTTAGCACATCGAAAGAAAAAATTTTTTTCATGAGTCTAATTTATTAAATTTGAAATGGTCGTTTTTAATTCTTGATTAAAGAGGGCTTAACTATATTTCGCGCAAACCGTATTTTTATTACAAATGTATGATTCAGAGTATAAACAAGAGCGAAGAAACAAAACGTAGACATGTTTAGATATAGTGAAAGTAGGCATCCCTAATATTTTCAGTAGGATTCCAGTAAATTAGTTTGAAAATTTTGAACCAGAATGAGAAAAATTTTCAACAATATTTCGCAAAAGTTTGACTAAAAATCTAAAAAATGTCATATGATTTTCAAATAGCAATACAAAAAGATGGCGGGTGTATAAAACGCACAAAAAACATACGCAAACGCCAGGGACGCGTGCGATTGCCGAATTTTGGTAAAACTGGAACTTAATCTCAAGTTCAAGACTTAAAATCCCATTATACTTACTGCGTTTTGAGAGTTCAAAATTCTGATAGAAATTTACAAAAATAAACGGCAGTGGGGTTGTAAGGCATGCATTCGATTTTGAATTTTACTTGGAGACAAAGCTAAGGCAATGGTGTACCAGATATATTGAAACTATAAAATAGTTTCTAAACGTTCTCGAAAAGCCATTTCTTGCTCTCTAAAAATCGAATTTTCTCTATTTCTATCAATGTTTCAAAAACAACGTTTTTAATCATATTAATAAACTTGATATTTGACCAGACAAGTTGTTTCTGATGTTTTTTGGTGTGACATAACTTTATGTCGGGATGCAGTATTTTGAGCAGCCTGCGACATTTTTAAAGATACTATGCGGCTTCTTTGAGAAATCTGATTTTGATTTGGTTTTCACTTTTGATCATATAAACAAACGGGAAGTTTAAGAAACAAACCAATTGTTCAAGAAACTATTTTGCACTACATTATTATGAAAATGGGTCGAACCACCTCAAAATATTTTGTCGTAACTATTTCCAGGAAAATATTCATTTTATCTTTTTGTGGTAATTCATTCAAACAATACCAGAAAAACAAGTTGATAATACATACAAATCTTGCGTCGATTCAGAGTGTAGCCTTCGGTGGTATCGGGAGCAGCAGAAATTGTTCACGGCCAAAAATTTTTCTTTAAACTTAAAGGGGGTAGGTGTTCGTAATTTTTTGAGCCTATTAGCATTAATTTATGATAAATTAATATGTTATGACTAAAGTTTGACTAGAATCTCATGGTGGCAATTAATTTTTCAAGAACAATCTAGAACAAATCTAGAATTTTCAAATTCAGAATATTTTTTTCTTCGCAGAAAACCGGTATTCCACTCATGATATGAACATTTTTATTGGTGAATATGACCCGAAACGATGCAATGACATTAAATTAGCGGAATGTTTACGCGATCTAGAATTTTCAATTACTTTAAGCAAATGTAACCTATTATCGAATTTACGCTGATTGGTTTAGAATATTTTGAATTAGCTGTAAGCCACTTTTTGATCAGTGAAGATTAGCTCATTGGTGGTACGTTGTTGCGATTCAGACGAACTTTTTTTTTCGAACTTTTCATTTCCAGTTAACTTTCATTCATTTTTAGATCTAGAATTTGATTCAAAATCCTTCTATTCACTTTTACGCATTATAATTTATCTACCTCATCGAAAAAATGGCTTTTCATTCTAAACATTCGTCTAAAAGAAGATAGAGTGAAGTCGAACAACTCTGCAAAACATGGCGTTTCAGTGAAATTCTAGAAGAAAAAAGTCAAATCGAAAATTCTTTCCTGCATCACTTTTTGTCTCCATTTATTCTTTGCTACTTTGTGTAGATTTGCGAACGCTTTGTATGGGGGTCTAAAAGAAGATAAATTTAAAAAAAAACGTTTAGTGCTCTAGAATAGACTCACACTGGTGGTAGTGATGTAAAGATTGACTTTAAGATGTGTTATGTTAGACGAAGCTTAGATTACAAGACGAGTATCTAGAATTTTTACAACTGCCTAGAATTTGTTCTGAGACGTGATTGGAAAAGGTCAGATACGACCTACCCCTTAATGGTAGATTCTGAATTAATTTCTAAATTTTTGGTGAATTTAAGAAATGTTCCTTCACGAATGTTTTTCAAACGTGTAGCTCCCGCTGGCCGCATGTTATGCCAAATTTTTTTCAAACAAAAAGTAGATATCTATTAATCCACTAATTTTTTTTTATCTCGTAAACGTCGTTATAATGTTTTTATAAGTGTAGGCCTCCGGGGCCTGCGCGATGGGGCTGTAACATGTTTAAAGCAAAAATATTTGAAAGAAATTTAATGATATTTTTGAAAAGTATTGCTTCCCGGCGCAATATACGCAGCAAAATGTGAAAAATATGTCTAATCAGCTGGTAACTCGATTCGTCTTTGTTGGGCCTCATTTTGTGTTTCATAAAAATCAGTCGTGAAGAAAAAAAACTTCGGATTGAAACTGCAGAACAAATAAAATTATATCAAAAAAATTCTCAAATACTTTCCTAAAAACTGGCTTACTCAGAATTTTGATATCATGTATCGTTTTTGCACAAAATTTTTTATAAGAAATTTTGGCAGAAATCCTAAAAAAAAGTAGGAATAAATATCGTTTGAACGGCAATTTGTTTTGCTTATATAGTCAAAGGGTGTGAGGAAGTTAAGAAACATTTTTTGTCAGCGATACTATAACTTGAGCAATTATCCTAAGTATAAGGCCTTATTATACGGGAGTACACTTTTCGAGTCCTAAAGGAAATTTAAGGTTACATTTATACACTTACGATCCTAAAATAGCCCTGGACAAAGCTAAACGATGCCAAAATTTTCCTAAAGATTGGTTAAATCTTCCACTGCACCCAGAATTATACGGTTCTACTGACAGCACAGACAAGGCCAAATTTCTTGGAAAATGTCATAAAAATTCAACTTTCGATTCTGATAAGCTTGCAGACAAATCACTACAAATAAAAGATGAGCAATTAATTTCTCAATTTACAACCAATTCTTTAAAGAATGAGTTGGAAGAGCTAAAATTGGTGAAAAAACTGGAAAATGAACTCAACAACTGTAAAATAGAAGCATACAAAAAATTAATTATTGAAATCAATTCGACGCTTCAAAACCAAGATAATAAAATTAAAATTCAACAAGAAAAAATACTGCAAATGTCACAAAAAATTCTGAATTCGACCGTTTCTGGAAATATGAGTGAAGATCCTGAAATTAAAAACGAAAAAAAAGTTAGTTATCATCGGCTAGAGAACGAAATTAAATTAAGACAATTAAATCGCTTGTGCTAAATATCGAGGATTAGCATTTTAATCCGGATCTCACAGTTCATGGCCAATTTAATTTATATTTTATTAACGTTATAAACTTCACCCGCTAATAATTATCTTAAATTTTGTCGGGCGAATTTTGAAATCAATAATATAATTATAACACCGAGCATGAACTGTAAGATCCTTATTTTAAAAACCAACCATTTTGGCGCCCTCTTGCAGGAGAACCACAACCAATTGGTTTTTTGGCCAGTATAGTATTCTATCAAATTTAAATCAACGCTTTCAATCGACAGCCCCTTAGGTAACTTTTTTTAATGGAACCACTCTTCTCCAGCAAACAACGTAGAAGGTTCCAGAGGAGAAATTTTTTAAATAGCATCTAGGAAAGTTTGCAAGAGGAAGCTTTTGGAAATATTTTTTGATACCATCTGGTGGAGTAAAGAGTACCTTTTTTACCTTCAAAATAGAGTATTTTCCCTTTTTTCGTAGATTACCGGTTAACTGGTGGAGGTCAGAAATCGAAAAAATGGCTGTTAAAATTTCCTTGGCTATCGGATGCAAAAAAACCTTTCCCGATATCCCTTCCCGTTTTGTTTCCAGAGGGGTGCTTCCTTTAAAAAATATTAAAGATTATTTATCTCCATAAATATTTAAGGAGGTACTCATCGGTGTTTTATTTCAGGTTATAGACATGATAAATGACCTCAGGAACGCCACAAAATACTTTTCTGGAATTTTCTTAAAATTTTCGAGTTTTTTCAAATTTTTTCTTTAGAAACAGCTATTTTTTCTTAAGACAGCTAAAGCTACTACTTTTGAGAAAAAATACATAAACCCCAATTTTAATGAAAAATGCTAAAAATAAGTAAAAGTGATTGACAGCTTTTACTTTCGTTTTGCAGTAGCTTCAATTTGAGGGTATTTTCGGTACAATCGGATGAAAATAATTTTCTAGAAACTCCAAAAATTGACTTCGGGTTGAACTAAAATGCAATTTTCTATTTATAGGAGCATATATCAAAAATATCTCTTTGCATGAGAAAGAATAACATATTTCTCCAGCTCATACTTAATTAAAAAAAAATTTCCGGCCATTTTCTAGAAATTTTGAGTTCAATTTAAAATTTTAAGGTTTTCATGATTCTATCGCACAAAAATTTCGACATGATGGAAGCAGATTTTTCATTCAGTCAACCATGAGCTTTCATTTTCTGACATTTTAAGCTTAATCTGATCAACTAATTTTTCTAGAAATCTTGACAATTGACTTCCGGCTAAACCAAAACCTATAAAATTTCTTTATATTGTCAATGCCAAAATTTACATGCCAATTTGGCATATTTGAATTTTTAGATTGCCACTTTATCGAAATTTTCAAATAACATAAATTTTAGTTGACAGATGTCAAATCTCCGGACAATCTCCGTCAGTTCGAATTAAAACTTGATGCTATCAAAGAATCTCATAAATTGAGGTTTGAAAAAAATGAAACTGAAATGAATTGCCACAAAATTACAAGTGAAAAAAACTACAATTTGATAAGGCAGCAAAATACAACGATAGAAACCTATAAAAGCGAAATCACAAAATCTAGGAATATGTTTGATGAGGTTTCAGATGAATTGAGAAATATTAAAAATGGTAATGCAAGTCTGAGAAAAGTACTGAGGGAGAAAGAGGAGCGAATCGATAGTTTAAAACTTGAAATACGCAATAAAAGTAAAAATTCGATTGCAAAAGTGAAATGTCTCGAGGAAGCAAATAGATCACAATCAGCAATGCTCCAAAGACTACAGCAAGGTTCAGTTTTAGATTAAAATGTTTTGAGGCGGTCGTCGTAAAAAAATGGAGGATTTTGCGGTTTTTGAAACCAAATATCTGGAATACTACACATCGTAGAACAAAATATTTTAATAACGTGTGATATTAGAACGGGAATCTCACATCCTGAAAAAATGGACGTCACTGATTGCTCGACCAATCAGAAACGACCTTCAGAATAGAGAGACATTTTCTTTTAAAAAGTTTACTCCTCCGTGGGGTTTAAAGATTGGAAAATTATTTTTCAGGTTTATTAACCTTCAAATCGTATGCAGACATGTTAATATCGTTTTCAAACATTTGTCAAAAAATCGCCCCAGAATAGCCAAAAAACTATAAATCAACAAAATTTGATAAATAGCAAAACGATTAAAAGTAATTATCTGACAGAGTATGGACCATACAGTATGGACCATACTGTATGGTCATAAAAATACAACCAGTTTATTTCAATTTGTCCATATTTTCGAAAATAAACTCAAAAATATTTTAAGAAATTATAAAACTGGCTGCTAATCAAATTCACGAAGATCGTTCACGATTACAAAGCCTGGAAATCGCCCAATCCCAACCTGTTACTATTCGAAGCAACAGATAGATATTTCTCTGCATCCTTATTTAAAATTCCATGTTATATTAGTACGACAAATTCTAGTGATTTATATTTTTAGATCCGTATCTAAAATGAAAAAAGATTTGCGACCAGACTCGGCAAAAATTAAAACTGAGGGAAATGGACAAAACTATGTTGGTTTTGCAAATCTCCCAAATCAGCTTTATAGGAAAGCTGTAAAAGACGGATTTGAGTTTTCTCTTATGGTAGTCGGAGAATCTGGAATGGGGAAATCAACGCTCATCAACTCTTTATTTTTAACCGATATTTATGGCGCAGAATATCCAGGGCCATCTCAGCGTATAAAAAAAACTTCTAAGGTAATATTTTATCAATTTCTTATAATATAATATTTTGGATGAATTTTCATCAAATTGCGTTTAAAATTGATGAAATCGATATGACTCATATCATATGAGGGATAATGAAAATTTGATTATTTAAAAATTACAATTATATGCTTTAGATAGGGTGCGCCATGGGCCAAATTCCAAGTTTTTAAATAAAAAAGGAAAAGATAAAAATGCAAAATCTGGGCTAAAAAATACGTAGAAAAAAATTTATT
>SCLH01000637.1:369621-386798 GCA_004367855.1 Oikopleura vanhoeffeni | reverse complement strand
ATACCCATTTTTGAGTTTTGAAATTTCTTATTTCAAATCGTCCAATGCAATGTTTATTGACCAATGAAATCACGTGATTCCTTAGGTCTTTGACGTCAAAGTTCTACGAGACCAGCAAGTTTAATTTAAGATTTATTCGAATTTAATCTTATCTGTAGTCAAACTGATTTTTTAAGTTAATAAAAACAGAACAGTTCATAACAATTTACAGGAGAGGCATTTTTTGTAAGTTTTTTTTGTTTAACATTTTCGGTCCATTTTGAACTTCTACAATGTATTAAATTGAGGATTAGGATTGATCAGATCAGAAAGAAAGTGTACTTGTGGTCGAAATAAATGATTTTATGTATTCAATTTTCCAATTCAAAAATATTATCTGCTGACCTTCTTCTGGACATATCATCACATGGAAAAGTTCGTATCCTCTTAAAATAATTTGATTGGCTTGAATTTATCTGTCTTAAAAATCTAAAGTAGATAATTAATATAAACAAATGCTTATTTGTTATGCCTTTTGAGAATAAGATGAAAATTATGAAATTAACATCACACAAGAAAATAGTTACACATTATTGAAGAAACAGCAAGAGTACCAGGTTTTTTTTCGAGGTTATTTTTATAATTAAATACTGTGAAGTATGGTAAAGTTTTCGTGTTTATTCATTCTCGAGCATTATAATTAAAAAAAATTCGCACAAGAATTCACACAAAAACTTGAACTTAGAATCTGGAAACATCTGTTCAGAAAATTTTAAAAATATTCAGGGCAAATTTGGAAAAATTATGGCATTTTGGATCCTTAAGAATAAGTCTTGCCAATTTCAAAATATTTAGAAGAACTTAAGTTCCTCTTGCTTGTTCAAATTTTTATAAACTTGAACTCTTGATTTTAGAAAATTGAAACATTTATAATTCACGCTTATCCTTGATCTCAATAATGTGGAAATAATGAAATCCATAAAAGTTTTAGTTTATGTGTATTCAGCATTCAAATAACGCTCAAAAGATGGCTTCCGTGCCTCAGGGGGTTTCGATACTTTAGTGACTAAAAACAGGGATCGGAAAACTGAAAATTTTCGCTGGGTCAAGTTCAACTGGGTCATTTTTTGGGGAAGTTTCCTGAGCCAGGTCGGCTATTTTTTCGCCCAGCTTTTTCCTATCCCTGACAAGGAGGGGTTAAAAACAAGAGAATCGTCATTTTATAAATAAAAAAAATATTTTCATCAAATCATTTTTCTGAGGAAAATTTGGAAAACGAAGCTCAAAAATAATTTATATAAGATGCGGTTCAATTCTGCCGTGTCTGGTACGCCACTGCGCGTCTAATTTATTCTTACTGAGGATATTTCTTTGATGGGGATGTATATGGCTATAGTAGGAGAGGCAATGTGGGTTGTGGAATATGTGGATCAAAACTTCACTGACTGAATGTCAAGAACTTGAAAATTGTTTGCATAACCTACTATAATATAGATAAAGAACCTCCAATCCATATAAGACCGCAGAGAATCCAGAAGAAAACTGATATCCTATAGAATATATATAATCTTTCCACGGAAACGGGCCATTTCGTCTAAAATATTTCTAAATAAATCTAACTTTCACGCTTCATCGATGACGATTCCCGACTCCAAAAAGGTCATTTATTTATAAAAACAATTTAAATCAACCAATTTCAGCGACGGATCGTTGACAATTTTTTTTTAAATTGAGACTTAAAGTTTTAATTTAATTCATTAAAAAATGCCATCTCACAGCTCCTGTTATACATTGACTCAGTCAATTTGACTGTATGTATAACGAGCCTAAGTTATCTGATACAAAACCTCCTGGCGAATATCAGCCATTATGGTGTCATTAGAAGACTGGAATGGATAATAATCTCCAGGAGGCCATGTGACAGATATTTTTGACTGTAAATTTTTTTTTACTTCAAATATTAATACAGAGGGAGGCATCATCTCGCCGCAATTTCACGACTTACAGCTCAATTCTTGCCAGTGCCAAAAGAGCTAATATCACCGAAACAGCCAATATCGATGAAATTGCGTAGGCGGGAGGGGTTTATTGCAAATTACTTAGAGTGCGTCATGATTGACAACATTTTTATTTTTTGAGGAACAATTTATTTCTGTTCCAATACATAACCAAAAGTTTCAATTTTGCTGAAAGTACCCAATATCGCCGAATTTTTCTGAGAAAAAACTTTCGGCCTCCCATTTTTATAAAGTTTCGAAATTATCAAAAAAAACTTTCGAATCTGAAAATTGTAATACTTAGTACCAGATGAAGTTCACCGGGGTTTTATCTCAAGTTTAGCTGTACATGATAATTAAAGGGACATTAAACGGAGAACATTAAAAGGAGCTTTCAACAGGCCTTATACCTCTACACATTGTGGTTTTACACTCGTCGGAATAGGATTTAACATTTCGAATAGACAAATTTGGTCGTCTCGAACAAATGTAGCCAATGAGGTCTTTATTATGGATTTTTATTTGAAGTTCAAAAATGATTAATAAATAAAACTTATGTGCATATTGCTTCCCGCTAAAAAAAAATTCGATTTTTTTTAACCTTGCATCGATTTTTCATTTTAGTCTGAGCAATTTTTTTAGCTAAAACGTTCAATCAGAATCCAAAACGGCAACTTATTACTCGGCACCAAATCTCCAAATCCAATGGTTGATAATGATATCAGCGCAAAGTATAATGAATCAACAAAGCTCCATCCTTTTTTAAGTAAAAACTAACATGGAATATGAATAAATCAAAAGTGAATTTTGAGCAATTTTTTTTGTCAATCTGCAAGAGGCCAAATTTTTAATAAAATTAGGTGCTCGAAAAATTGAAAAAAATAATTAACAAAAAGTTTGCTACAAGATGGTTTCCTAAGATTTTTATAATTATCAGCCTTTCCTAGGAATGATTCATATCAAAATCAACCCACTTTAAATGCTCTCTGTAAATTAATGATATAACATTTAATAATTTAATATCATATATTTTTTTTATAATTTATTAAACAACGTTTCGCGTGAGCATCTTTCAGGTTTTTGAAAATATAATATTTGTAAGTTTCAAGACTTCAAAGATTAATATCATATAGTATAATTAATTAGGAAGGGAAGTTTATTAAAGAGTACTCTGGACCGCGATCAACCTTCTTTTAATGCTCTCTGTATATTAATAATATAATATTTAATTATTAGATATTATACAGTTTAATTTATTTTAAAGGGTACTCTATTAAGGTTACTTTAGACCGCAATCAACATACTTTTAATGCCCTCTGTATATTAATAATGTAATATTTAATATCCCACAGTATAATTTACTATGATGAAGGGTTGAATTCGATCAAACATAACGATTGAAGGGCATTATAAGGATATTATAAAGTAAATTTTGTGACATTTTGATGTCTTACTAAGACAAGCAAAAATAATTAAATCAACTAAAAGCTTAGAAAATATATATTAATTAAATCACAGATCATGCATATTCTTACCATCCTTCAATATGCATGAATAGTAAAATTGGTAAAATAATAAAAATAACGGCTCCTAAAATAATGTAAATGTACTGTATTCTTATTCTGGATCGCCATTTCCATTGATATCGTTTCAGCAGAATATTTATATTCTGATATTGTTCAAAAATTGTGAATGATCGAAAAAACGTCTATCAAATGCGAGTTGATTTCAAGTTATTTCTAATTTAATTATTTTGAGATTGGTGGCTATAATAAAAAACAACGCGGGATACTGACAGCCAATCAAGCACCTGACTTTCAGAATCAGCCAATAAAATTGGCTTCAATTCAAACAGCCATCGAAATATATCCATTCCAGGCTTTTTGAGGTTATTCCATATAAACACGGGCATGTAATAGATATTCTCATCATTCAAATAGTCACGATATGTCAGCCGAGGTTTTATACAATGCAGTTGGATTATTTTGGTAGATATTTTGTAGTATTATTTTTGAAACTATGAGTTATCTTGACCCAAAAAGAGGCAAAAAGTTGAGCAATGAGCGAGCGCGATATTTATTATTATGAAATAATTTTTTTTAAAGGTCTATAAAATAAGTGAAAACGAGCCAAAAACTCATGAGATTTGATTTCTAATCGTCGATTATGGTGCGAAAAATTAAACAAAATTAACGTAATTTAAATAAAGTCCTAAATGCATGATTTTTCAACTGCATCAAAAGCAGGCTTCCAAAAGGGGTGGCTTTTATCCCCTTTTCTAACCCTTTTCATAGCAAAAGATAAGGAAAATTTGGGGATAGGGATGAAAAATAGCCAAAGGGATGGCTTTTTTGGAAGCCTGATCAAAAGGCTGATTGAAATCGGACGCGGCCATTGATTGGTAAAATAACTTATGTAACAAAGACCTCCTTTTTAAAAAGCCAGTTCACGTCAACTGTATTGTTCTTAAATAAGCTGGAAAATACACAATAATTTATTATTAATAAACGGGTTTTAGCGGTGTTCTTTATGTACTAGCCTACCTGGACTGAATTTTTATTATTATTATTGATTTAATCTACAAAATAGTAGAAACAGTCATTTTATTCCGAAATAACATCAAGTTGATTCACACTAAAAAGAAATGATTTTTTATATTTAACATGAAGTGCTGGAATTTGGAATAAGATTATATGTCACGTTATGTCACATTTAAAATCGAAAAAAAATTACAACTTAAGGGGGTGGGTGTCGTAATCTGGTACTTTTCAAACCCGCCCCATAATAATTCTAGGGCAGTTGGTGAAAATTACTGAGATACTTGTTTGTAGATCTATCCTTCGTCTAACAACAACACATTCTCAAACTCAAATCTGTTAACATCACACCACTAGGTGCTGAGTTCAATTCTAGAACACTCCACGCGTTTTTTCAAAGTCATACTTCTATTAGGCCAACATACAAAAGCGTCTGAAAAATTTTACACAGAGTAGCGGATAGTGAGGTTAGTACTAAATATGTTTGGCTCATTTTTTTGAATTTCGCTCTTGGTATTTTCTAGAATCACTCTTGAACGCCGATTTTACAATGTTTTTCGTCTTCAAAATGATACTTCTCTAGAGGATGTTCAGAAGTAAGACCGTTTTCAACAAGGTATATAAACTATAGTTGTCGTTACATATGTGTTTGCTTGCGGATTTTTGAATTTCATCCTGAATTTCTAGAAATATGACTATAAGTGACCGGAAATTGAAAGTTCGAGAAAAAAAAGTATCGTCTGAATCGAAGAAAAGTACCACCAAATTGAAGCTGAAGGTTCACTGATGCAAACAAATTGCTTACGGCTAATCGAATTTTGAACCAATCAGCGTCAAATTCGATAATTAGTGCTTTAACATTCTTTGCTCTAAAATAATTGAAATTTCTTTGGATTCGCATTCAAGACAATTTTGTTCGATAATATTTTAATGTCATGCAATCGTTTTAGGCGGGTCATATTCACCACAATAAAAAATGTCATATCTATGGTAGAATACCCGATTGCGGGGTTAAAGATAAAAAATATTCGAATTTTGAAAATTCTAGAATGTTTTCTAGATTGTTCTGAGAAAAATGATTGCCACCATGAGATTCCTAAGGTCCACTTTAGTCATAATCGATGCTAATGTATCATAAATTAATTCTTTAAAGGCCTCAAAAAATTACGACACCCACCTCATTAAATCAGTACATGATGGTTATCAACAGGCAGCTTTACTTACACAATATCATATTATCATGTCATTAATATTTCATATTATTAATATGTCAAGATAGTGCTTGTCAGAAATAAAAACAAAATATTTTGAAACATTCTCTTCAAAACACGAATTACGTCATAATTACCACATTAGCTGTTGACTTCTTGACAGTTAAATTGAAACCTACACATTTACCTGATGTGTGGGTTAACTAAAAATCGAAATAATTTGGTCGCCTGGTCGGGGGTCGTTTATTTTCAAATACTATAATCTCACATGGTTCGAAGTTGAAGGTCAAATTTATCGACAACTTTAAATAATTTTGCATGAGAATTCTGAAAACTTATGAACAATCTCCTGAGATATAATAGTGGTCATAACTGCAAAATAAGGCACGCCAATACTCATGAAAAGGATACAAAATAATTTTCCATCATCTGTGACTGGCGCTAAGTTCCCATACCCAATTGTTGTTGCTACTGTACCAGCGAAGAAAAATGCACTGTCAAATAAGTTACAGTTAAAAATTTTCGAAGCTTCGTTTCATTTTGCTCGCCAAATTAAGACAAAATTACAAAAATCTGAAAAATGTTATTTGAATTCATTGCAGCCAATCGTGATATTACTAAAAATGTTTTAACGCTGTACTGTAGTAAACAAATTTAAATATTCTTGTGATACTTAGAGTTAAAATTTGGCGACAGGGAGACTTCAAAGACCAAACATAACAACTCATTTTTATCAATAACAACACAATCAATCACAAAATTATTTCTGCTTAAATTCAAGCTCGAATAAAGCTTTAATTTGAACGAGCCAGTTTTCAAGCTAATTTGCTCCAATAAAAATTGAATCTTTCAAACAAAGGTTACGAACGAGAATCGGTTCGACCAGATTAAAGCTCTGTGCAAGTTTTTATTTTTGCATAAACTATAATAGTGATCGGATGTGTAGTTATCGACACAAATAAGCCTCATATCCGTTAATTTTCATTCGAGAGCTGAACGATCGAGAAACTTAAAGTCAATTTTTGAAAACAATGTGGTCAGATCTGAACTGTCAATAAAATTTTATTTGCTTCGCTTATTTTAACGGGGGTGCTTTAAGTGACCAAAATTTGTTCGCCGTGCTTGACCCTANTTATGACGCATCATTGCTTATAGTTTATAGGCAGGTCCAATCATATTGAGAGAGGTTTGTGGTAGGTTTAAACATTTTCAAACTCTCGGGAGACCCAATCATAATGCGAGATGCAATCAACAAAAAGTTCAAGTGAAGGTTAACAATTTATTTTCTAATAACAGGCTTTTTTGATTAGCGATAGTGCAAAATACGGCTTGTTAGATCTATTAAAGGACAAAAAGGCAACTGAATCAGGGATCAGTTATTTTCAAAATTTGATCAGGTCTGGCTGGGTCAATTTTTCTTAAAATTTTCACAAGAAATGTCAGGTCAGCTGTTCCAGAAATCGAAAATACTGTGTTTTCATCAAAAATATTTTCAAAAAACTTGTTAATTTTTTGACTTTTAAATAAATTTAGTATTAAATTTGTACGAATTCTGATAAATCTGGAATTTTTGATTTTTTACACATTGCATGCATTTTCTGATCACCTTTTGTTTAAACATGATCTGATTAATTTGGATAAACCCTAGCATAATTAAAATGTGGGAAAAAAAAACCGTTATCGAGTCGCGTTTTCGTTCTTTCAATATAATTTTTCAATATGAATATTTTTTTTGACGTTTCGATTAAATTGTCTCTTTATATGAGACTTGAAATTATCGATTAGACTTTTAACGATTTTGATTGGAAGCTCTAAAGGTAACAATCAAGCTTTAACTCTAGAGAATTTTTGATTTACCAAATTATTTGGATTTTGGTTT
The DNA here is from genome assembly GCA_004367855.1 of Oikopleura vanhoeffeni. Taxonomy (NCBI): domain Eukaryota; kingdom Metazoa; phylum Chordata; class Appendicularia; order Copelata; family Oikopleuridae; genus Oikopleura; species Oikopleura vanhoeffeni. The sequence continues at coordinate 379,195 of SCLH01000637.1, read as the reverse complement.
AAGTGACCACAATTTTGAACTTTTTTAATATGATGCGTCATAACGAGAATTCACAAAAAAGTTCAAATCAAAAACACAATTTTCGGCACTTTAAGGGGATTGTGGGTGCTTCCAGCAATTTGCTGGGGGAAAATTAGCCGTTTTCAAAACTCAAATATTTTTTGTGAGAATTGAGTGAACGTTTATTTTCTCAATTGTATATTGTAGTCTGTAACATTGAAAAGTCAAAAATTGATTCATTTTTAGAAAATATTATTACATCAACTTTTAAATGCATAAAACCTAATTGCTGGTATTACTTTCCATTGAAGTATACCGTCATATCCACGTATCCAAAAATCACATAATGCCGATATTATTGGTCAGAAAAAAATTCTCTACAATTGCAACCAAGAATATTTTATAAATTCATCTTAATTCGCCGAAAATTATTTTTGAAAATTCCTTGCTATAGTTAAATATAGGCAAAATGTTGATTATTTTACAAAAAAAAGTATACCTCACGAACGGTACATGCGATTTCTTTTCTCTTTTTCATANGATCCTCGGAGGAGATATATTTTGACGGTGCAGACCATTCCGCCCGTCATTTCCAGGAAGCGAGAATCTGGCCACGAGAATTGCCGCAAAAGTACACAAAACTCGCTCATCAATTTAAGCAGTGGTATCAAACAGTGCGCGAAACATAATTAATAACCATAAATAGGTTTTTTTCATATAATTTTAATTCGTTAAATATTTTCACTGATTGTAATTTTGAGAGTTTGAGCAATGAAAATGATATAAAATTGACAGATAATTATTATTTCTTCGTGAAAATCTCTTCTAATTTACTTTTTGACAATTTTAATTCGGGTCACCCAAAACGCCACGCTTTATTTGATATAGAAGAAAATTGTGGCAGATGGTTCCGTGCTGACTGCGGAAACTGAGTGGGAGTTCATTCAAACTAATAAAGGTTATGAATGGAAAAGTACTAATAAAGTACAAATAGTTGAACTTAATTTTGAAAATAAATGTTTAGTTAGTTATTTTCAAAACGTGTTATATTCAAAATTATTTTAGGTAGTAAGTCACCATATAAAAAAAATTAAACTTCAAATTTTATAAATAAAAAACGTAATATTTTTTTTAAAATTAAATTTTATTTTAAAATTTAATGAAATCAATAATTTTCTAAAGTTAAATGTTATCATTTTGCAAAGTAGGAGAACTGCCAAATTAAATATTGGAAAAAGAACGCTTTATTTTTTAAATTATCATTGAAAATGTTATTGCAACATTAATTTAAACTTCAGATGTTATTCTCTGACAAAGTGTATTTTCGATATTTATATTTTCTGTCGAACATCTTGGTTTTATGATATATCAAGCATAGTTTTTTGCAGTGATCACCTGTTACTGATTTCGCAAATAATTTACCCATTTATCTGGAAAGCCCACCGCGAGTAAAAGTTTATTTGTAATGAATCATTTTTTTTATTTTTTTACTTCAAATATTTTTAATGAAGTTATCGAAAAAGTAATAAAAATTAGAATGTATTTTGAAAATAATCATATTATTTTTAATTATTCTTATTAATTATAAATTTATTGTTTTTATTAATTTCCAGAAAGAACTGTTATTTTTTCGAAATAAGTTCATATTGATTTTTGTTTCAGTTTGAAAATGAATAAAAACTTCATATTGAATTAAAGTATTTTATTTTCAAATATATTAAAGAAATAAATTTAAAAAATTAATGAAAGTAGTTATAAAGCTAGACTTTTAAAACTTTATTTATTCATTTCGAAAAGACTTATTGTCACTTTTCGAATCATTTATCTTTCTTAAATACGTTTATTTATTGCGAACATTACTTCGGTTCAGTTAACTTTTGCCCGAACGTCAGCTGAGAGGGGAGTAAAACACGCTGATTTTTTAAATGACCGTACATAAACTCATTTGAGTTATGCACGCTGTTTTGATACCACTTTACATTGCGGGCGAGTTTGTTACTTTTCCGCGCAATTCTCGCGGCCAGGTTCTTGCCTCCTGTAAATGGACGGCGGAAAGCGATTTGAAGTCTGAAATTGTGAAAATTGTGAGGTTATGCGCGTCGTTGAATTGTTCAGTCAACGTTACGAACAAGCTTGTGATTAAATTTTGACAGTACTTACCGTACAGTTATCTGTAAAAATTTGAGCTCAATTGATATGACCGTCTGGAACGAGATAGAATTTTTGCGTTGGAAATGTCAACATTGTCACGATACTGAACCTATTGTGTAATGCGTCAAAATGAATTTGTGATGTACTTTTCGCAAGATTAAGGATAGATCTCAATTTGCATTTTTTGGATTTATGCTCAACATTCAGATTTCCTTCAGAAATAGCTTTGCAAAATTTGGCAATCAGACATGACCAGGCACCCCTTAAAGCGCGCTTAAGGGATTGTGGGTGCAGTACTATTTTGGACCAAGTCGCAAATTCGGTTTTTTTTCAATGTGCACTTACCCATGCACCTCAGGAGATCGTTTGCATTAAGAAAACACCAAATTATTTCTGCTATTTTTTCTCAGAACATTGAAATCGCTGTGCTACTGAAATCCCTTAATATGACAGATGACAAAAACACAATACACTCATTTAGTGATCAATTTCACTAGATTCAGACCAAATAAAATTGGAAACTTTTGCCAACTATTCATGAAAATTTCCCTAAAATCCCTTACAAAGTGCCGAAATTGTGTTTTTGATTGACCGGTTTTTTTGTGAATTCTCTGTATGACGCATCATATTAAAAAGTATTCAAAATTGTGGTCACTTAGAACCAAAAACCAATAATTTGTAAATCAAAAATTCTCTAGAGTAAGCTAATTGTACCATTTAGAGCAGTCCAAGTCCAAAATTGTATAAAAGTCTTAAATCGATAATGTTCAAGTCTCATATAAAGAACATTAATGCGAAACGTCAGAAAAAATATTCATATTAAATATATATTGAAAGACGAAAACGCGACCTCTGATAAACGAGTTTCTTTTTCCGCGATTTTAATTATGACTTTTTTTCGAAGCCAGCGGTTTATTCCAAATTAAATCAGATCTGTTAACAAAAGTGATCAAAATGCATGCAATGTGAAAAATCAAAAATTCCAGTTTATCCAATTCGTACATTTAATACTAAATTTATTTAATAAAGTCAAAAATTAACTAAGTTTTTGAAATATTTTTGATGAAACACAGTATTCGATTTGAACAGTGACCCTGAATATTCTTGTGAAATTAAGAAAATTGACCCCAGCCAGACCTGATCAATTATTGAAAAACTGTTTCCCTGATTTCATGTGCCTTTTTGTCTTTAGTAACAAGGCCGTATTTTGCACTATCGCTAATCAAAAAAAGCCGTTATTAGTAATATAAATGTTAACCTCACTTGAACCTTTTTGTTGATCTGCATCTCCATTATGATGGTCTCCCGAGAGTTTGTGAAAATGTTTCAAACCTACCACACCATCTCTTCAATATGATTGGATGCCTAAAACTATAAGCAATGATCGTCATATTAGAGTCGCAAAGTTCAAATCAAATCAAAGTTATAAATTACCGAGTGACCAAAAACATATGGCTCACTTCATAAGCGCGCGCTTTGAGTGACCATTTATCGAGGCTTGAGAGGGAGAAATATGGTTCACTTAAATGCCACGCCTTTAAGAGATCAAAATAAACATTTCCCCTATCTAAAATGGCTTAAAAAAAATGCAGATGTGAATTAGGGTCAAAGCACGGCGAACAAATTTTGGTCACTTAAAGCACCAGCCGTTTAAAATAAGCAAGCAATAAATATTTTATTTGACAGTTCAGATCTGACCACATTGTTTTTCGAAATTGACTTTAAGTTTCTGATACGTTCAGCTCTTCGAATGGAAAATTTAACGGATATGAGGCTTATTGTGTCGGATAACTAGCACTCCGATCACTATTATAGTTATGCCAAAAAATAAAAACTTGGCACAGAGCTTTAATCTTGTCGAACCGATTCTCGTTCGTAACCTTTGTTTGAAAGATGTCCAATTTTTATGTAAGCAAATTAGCTTGAAAAACTGGCTCGTATCAAATTAACGCTTTATTCGAGCTTGATTTAAGCAGAAATTTTTGTGATTGATTGTGTTGTATTGATAAAAAATTGAGTTGTTTGTTTGGTCTTTGAAGTCTCCCTGTCGCAATTTTACTCTAAAGTACACAAGCAGTATTTAATTTGTTACTAACGTACCCGCGTTCTAAACATTTTTACTAATATCACGATTCTGGCTGCCAATGAATTTCAAATTGAACATTTTTTTCAGATTTTCTGTAATTTGTCTTAATTTGGCGAGCAAAATGAAACGAAGCTGCCCCCCCCCCCGCGCCGGCCAGCCTCGAAATTTTGAACTGTAACTATTTGACAGTGCATTTTTCTTCGGCGGTTACAGTAACAACAACATTGAGGGATGGACTTAGCGCCAGTCACAGATGATGGAAATTATTTTTGATCCGTTTTCATGAGTATTCGGCGTGCCTTAATTTTGCAGTTATGAGCACTTTATATCTCAGGAATTGTTCTAAAGTTTTCAGATTTCTCATTGCAAAATTATTTGAAAGTTGTCGATAATTTGACCTTTCAACTTCGACAATGTGAATTATAGTCGTATTGAAAATAAACGACCCCTGACGTCAGGGCGACCAAATATTCATCGATTTTTAGTTTTAACCACACATTCAGGTAAATGTGTAAGGTTTCATTTAATGTCAGAAGTCACAGCTAATGTGGTAATATAATGACGTAATTCGTTTTTGAAGAGAATGTGTTGGCACAATATTTGTTTTTTATTCTGGACAAGCACTATCTTTGACATATTGAATAATATGAAATTATGAATGAATAATATGACATTTGGTATAGTTAAAGCTGCAGTTGATAACCATCATGTACTATTTAATGAGGTGGGTGTCGTGAATTTTTTGAGTGCCATTTAAAAATTAAATTATGAATACATTAGCATCGATTATGACTAAAGTGTGGCCTGTAGAATCTCAAGGTGTGGCAATCATTTTTTCTCAGAACATCTAGGAAAAACACTTCAGAATTTCAAAATTCGAATATTTTTATACTGTTAACCCCATAAAATCAGGTATTTACCATGGATAAGAACATCTTTTTATGTGGTGAATAGACCCGCTAAAAACGATTGCATGATATTTAAAATATATCGAAAATTGTTCTTAATCGAATTCGAAGAAATTTCAATTATCTTTTGAGCAAAAATGTTTAAACACTAATTTCGAATTTGACGCTGATGTGGTTCAAAATTCGATGTAGCCGTAAGCAATTTTTTGATCAGTGAACCTTCAGCTTCCAAATTTGGTGGTACTTTTCTTTCGATAGCGAACTTTTTTTCTCGAACTTTGCAATTTCCGGTGTCACTTATATCTGATTTCTAGAATTCCAGATGTAATTTCAAAATCCGAGCCAAACATATGTAACCGAAACTATATTTATAACCTTGTTGAAAAAAAACGGTCTTATTCTGAACATCCTCTGAGAAAGGTATCATTTTGAAGACGAAAAATTGTAAAATCGGCGTTTCAATGAGTGATTCTAGAAAATACAAGAGCGAAATTCAAAAAATGAGCCAAACATATTTAGTAACCTCACTCATCCGTACTCTGTGTAAATTTTCAGGACCGCTTTGTGTATGTTGGCCTAAAGAAGTATAGACTTTGAAAAAACGCGTGAGTGGTTCTAGAATGACTCAGCAGCCTGTGTGTGATGTTACAGATTTTGAGTTTGAGATGTGTTTCGTTAGACGAAGGATAGATCTACAAACAAAGTATCCTCGATATTTTCACAAACTGCCCGTAGAATATTATGGGGCGGGTTTGAAAGGTGACCAGATACGACACCACCCCCTTAAGTTGTAATTTTTTGTCGAGTTTAAGTGACATAACGTGACATATATAATCGTATTCCAAATTCCAGCACTTCAGTTAAATATAAAAAATCATTCTTCTTTAGTGTGATTCAACTTGATGTTATTTCGGCAATAAAAATGAACTGCTTCTACTATTTTGTAGATTCAAATCATAATATAATAATAAAATTTCAGTCCAGGTAGGCTATACATAAGAGAAAACCGTAAAACCGTTATAACAAGTAATATTCGTGTTACTTTTCCAGCTTTTTAAAGAACAACATTGACGTGAACTGGACTTTTTTAAAAAGGAGGTCTGTACAGTAACGTTATTACCAATCAATGGCCGCGTCCGATTTCAATCAGCCTTTCTTGACAGGCTTCAAAAAAGCCATCCCTTTGGGCTATTTTTCATCTCATCCAAATTTCCTTATCTTTGCTATGAAAAAGGTTAGAAAGGGGCTTAAAAGCCACCCCTTTGGAACGCCTGCTTTTGATGCAGTTTGAAAATCATGATTTAGGGACTTTATTTATTTACGTTAATTTGTGAATTTTTCGCACATAATCGACGCATTAGAAATCAAATCTCATGAGTTTTTGGCTGTGCTTCCTGGAAATGACGGGCGGAATGGTCTGCACCGTCAAAATATATCTCCTCCGAGGATATATTTGCAAAATGGCTCAAATTTTCATCAAGTACTCCTCAAAACATATGTGAGAGATAATCACAAGCTTTTTTGCAATTGACAACTAAAACTCGAACTATCATTTTTTTGGTCATTTTCGAAGAAATTTCCGAAAAAAAAGTGCTTCGATTTTTTCAAAAGTAGGCTCAAAAGAAAGTCAGTAAAACACTGATGAGAAAGTTGGCTTACGTCAAGTCGATATTTTAAGTTTTAGTGGTCAAATTCGAGCAAACGTTATTTATAACTTCATCTTTTAAAAAATACTTAAACAAAAATCGAAAAAATAAGAAAATTTGGAATTTTTTTATGATTGGGTTCTTAGTACACTTAATTATCACCCAAGTAGTATAGTCGCGAGCAGCTTATGGCCCCAAATCGAAAGGTCAATTGTCAGCAGAATTTCAAGTTCAACTGTATTATTTAAAGGTCAAAAACAAAATTGAATGCAGAACATCTGTTATCAAAAGATCAATCGTGTTAATAATCATGTTACATTCCAAGTTCAAAATTACTCTTGTTTAATAGAACATGTGTTTTTTGAAGTTCAATCGTGTTATTGAACAAGTTCAAAATTTTGTTCAATTTAACATGTGGTCTGAAAATTTCAAATTAAACTATTCAAAAATACAGGTGGTATTTAAATGACAAAGTTTGACAATGGTGACAAATAAGTGAAACATTTAAATGGCCTAAATTTGTAATTTATAATTTTAGTATACCCTGGCCCAAACTAAGATGAAAATTGAACGTGATACTTATTCAAAAAGCCGTTTAATATATAATTAACTGAGTTTGATATCTGATAAAAAATAAACTTCAACTTTCTCAGCAGTTCAGTTTATTTATTAAAAATTCAATTTAATTTGTTTGGAAATATTGAGTCAAGTATATGTCTGGTTTATCATGGTTAACTCAAGAAAATATTTTCTGCTATGATAATAAGTAGTATACCCTGGCCCAGTCTGGTGGCAGGATTTTTGCTCGCCCTCTGGCGTTTTAACACCAAAGTTTACGCCAAATATTGGCTCAAATTAATTTCAAAAAAAAAAATTCATAATTTTATATTTTTTCAGGTGTTCAGAACCTCATTTGAAAATGATACACCCCCGAGGAAACTTGAATTAGTTTTATCAATTTTCGATTCAATAAGGTTTTCTGATAAAGACGATTATTTTAGTATGAAAAAAATAAGAGTATCAAGTTATTTGACCAAAAAAAAATATAGAAAAAATGATTATAGCCCCCCAGGCTATAAGAAATACTCGACACCTCACACTTTCAATGATTCATAGCAAATCATGGATTGATACATGACCGTGGAACATTGATATGAGAGCATCGAAAAGAGCATCAAATTGAACATCGATATGAGACATCAAAATTGAACATCAAATTGAGACATCAAAATGGAACATCGATATGAGACATCAGAATGAAACATCAATATGAGACATCAAAATGAAAACATAATTATGAGAATCAATTGAACATCAAATGAGACACCAGAATTAAACATCGCTATGAGACATCCACATTGAACATCAAAATGGAACATTGATATGAGACATCAAAATTGAACATCGATATGAGACATCAAAATTGAACATCGATATGAAACATCAAAATTAAACATCGATACGAGACACCAGAATTAAACATCGCTATGAGACACCAGAATTAAACATCGATATGCGACATCAAAATGGAACATCGATATGAGACATCAAAATTGAACATCGACATGAGACATCAAAATTAAACATCGATACGAGACATCAAAATTAAACATCGCTATGAAACATCAACATTGAACATCAAAATGGAACATCGATATGAGACATCAAAATTTAACATCGATATGAGACATCAAAATTGAACATCAGATGAGACACCAGAATTAAACATCGCTATGATACACCAGAATTAAACATCGATATGAGACATCAAAATTGAATATCAAAATGGAACATCGATATGAGAAATCAAAATTGAACATCGATATGAGACATCAAAATTGAACATCGATATGAAACATCAAAATTGAACATCGATATGAGACACCAGAATAAACAACGATATGAGACATCAAAATTGAACATCAGATGAGAGCACAGAATTAAACATTGCTATGAGACCCAGAATTAAACATCGATATGAGACATCAAAATTGAACATCAAATGGAACGATCGATATGAGACATCAAATTAAACATCGACATGAGACATCGAAATTAAACATCGATAAGAACCACCAATTGAACATCGAATGAGACATCAAAATTGAACATCGAATGAGACATCAAATTAGACATCGACATGAGACATCAAAATTGAACATCGATATGAAACATCAAAATTGAACATCGATATGAGACACCAGAATTAAACAACGATATGAGACATCAAAATTGAACATCAGATGAGACATTAGAATTAAACATTGCTATGAGACACCAGAATTAACATCGATATGAGACATCAAAATTGAACATCAAAATGGAACATCGATATGAGACATCAAAATAAACATCGAATAGAGACATCAAAATTAAACATCGACATGAGACATCGAAATTAAACATCGATAAGAGACACCAAAATTGAACATCGATATGAGACATCAAATTGAAAAAAAAACATCGATTGAACATCAAAATTAACATCGACATGAGACAACCAAAATTAAACATCCACTGAGACATCAAAATGAACTCAAATGAACGACATAAATGGAAATCAGGTGAGGCACACAAATTGAACATCGAATGAGACATCAGGATCAACTCGATCTGATATCACAATTGAAACTATCGATAGGAGACATTAAATAGAATATCGATATGGAATCAGATCAACCTCGATTTGAAACATCAAGATGGAACACCACATAGAACATCGATATGGACATTACGATATAGCTATATAGGACATATCTTATAGCCTATAGATATAGGACATC